>JAKTTR010000017.1:0-277359 GCA_030581575.1 Teunomyces aglyptinius
CATGCAACGCGACAAATGGCTGGCTTGCGTGGTTGACGAGATATGCGTGTGTGTAATACGGAATCCGTAACTCGCTCAATATTAATGGTAACTCCAAACAACCCGGTGCATCATATTAGTCGCTACGTAGGTATTCTCCATGCAACGCGACAAATGGCTGGCTTGCGTGGTTGACGAGATATGCGTGTGTGTAATACGGAATCCGTAACTCGCTCAATATTAATGTTATATATGAATTGTATAGCGCGATATGTTAGTCGCTACGTAGTTGTTATATGTTACCTACATTTGTGTTAGAATCAAGTTTATTGTGTCTTAATTTGAGGTATCTATCATTGATGTGTTGGAACCGAAGCAGTTGCGGGTTAATCCATGCAGTCTGGAGTTGGAAGAATAGGAGTTGCTGGCTAATCCATGTGGCCTGATGATGGAACAATAGCCGCTGTTGGATTAGTGAGCTACGCATCAAGTTGGTTCTGAGTCTGAAGAATGGCTGGTGTATTTAAAGACGTACAAATCACCAACCAGTTAGTTAGTTGAAGAGAATTATTCATATTTACTCAGTGTTATAAGAATACAAGTTAAGTTATTATGTCAAACGAAACAGCTGCCGCTCAGAAACAGTTGGAGGTAACTCTTCAACATGATGTGAGGTATTTTGTTAGTCAAATCAAGGGACTGTTACGAAATGCGGTTAAGTAATTTCTAGGCTTGTTGGTAATCCAATGTTACTCTCCATAATTATCAGTTGGGATGAGCTAAGGTACTTAGTTGTGGTTAATAAGTTCCCGGTTATAAGAGATATGCACATGATAAGGGTCCTAGATAGTAGTGTTGCACCGAAAATATCTCCGGTGCAACCCTCGTATCATTTCCGGTGAAACCCTCCTAACCAGGTTGGCTTACCCTGCGTGATTCAGTTAGTATTTTGTGATGGGTAATTATATATCCCTTGGTAAATTACTTTAAGGATAATTAATGTTAACAATTACAATAACTGATATCCAACACTATGTTGTCCAACAATCAAGAAAAGCTTTATCTTTCTCAGTTAAATGTTAGTTTACAACTGGGAGTATTGACCAATGATGACTTATGTTGAATTAGTAATTTATGCTTCATGTTTTTATGATTGACGAGTTATTGGAGTATTCAATGAAATGCAAATCACGAATTACTTAATTAGATCAAAAAAATATTCATAGTTACTCAGTGTTATAAGAAAATATAGGAATTGGTTATTATGTTAAACAAAACAGTTGTCTCTCAGCAAGAGTAAGAGGTAACGTTTCAACACCAACCAGGGTTACTTATCTGGTGAGATCCCGTTGGTATATTGTAAGCGGTAATTATATAACCTGTGGTAAATTACTATAAGGAAAAAGGAGGTTAACATTTACACACATTGAATCTTACCCATTATGGAGCCTGATGAACAAAAGCTATAGGTTATTTAGTTTAATTTAGAATTACAATATTAATCTCTCAAAGATAATCTTAGCTTTACAAAACTAATCCTTCAATTCATCTACTATAATCCTTCCTTTCAGCTGTTCGTCTGTGTTCCAAACCTCTTTTTAAGTATTGATTGAATTAATCCTTTGATTTTGTTCTCATTGTGAGCATACAATTCATCATCCTATGGATTCTTCTTCAAGTTGTGTCCAATTTTTTTGCATAAGATATATGAATTGACTATGTAACCAATTTAGAAACCATCTCATTCGAGCGAAAAGCAGCCAACTTTCTAACAAGGTTGGGTAAAATTTTTAATAAAGACTTACATCGTCAGAGTACAGTACTCAAAGAAATAATAAATTCAGTTTGCCTTAATGTTGTATTCCCACTAAATAATGTATAATAAAATTTTCAAAGACATCATATTTTTTTGTGTATGTTTCGCAAGTTCTTCAAGGTCGACTTTTGCTCCCTAATCCCCTATTAATGTGTTTTGTTTGAAAATACATTTTTATCTGGAAGTTTGCAGAATTCACATCAGTAATCCATATGTTCGTTCAAAAGACCTCTTAAGTGAATAGTCGGAAAATTGGTTATATAATGGTGAGTCTTGTTTTGTATTACAAACTAGGTAGGAGTTGCCATATGTCATAGTGCATACATTGTAATGTCTAAAGTATATTTTATACCTCAATAGATCCCCAGAAAAGTTCAGTAATGGCCCTGAGATAGTATTTTTTAATGGAACACATTCAGATTTTCGCATATTGATGGTTGGTTTATTATAAAAATGTTCGACAAGAAAACTTTTGATAAATGACTTGATATAGTTTGAAGCGAAGGGTAACTTTGTTTGGCAACCTATTATGAATCTGACATTCAGCAACGGCTACGAAATAATTCTCTTTCTCAAGTCAAAAACAGAATTGAACACTTATACATCGGTATTAAGATGGTTGTTAACATTTTTCTTCTTAGCATTCTAAATTTCATCTATAAACAATGCAAGCAGAAACATATCTATGCATTAACCTAACTCGATGTAAATTAGAAAATAGAACACTTAAAAATTATTTTCCAGGTACTCACTATGGCAGCAAAGTTTTATTAGAAACATTTGGAAAATCATAGTAGTTTCCAAAGAATCCGAATTTTAGTATAAAAGAGTAATATTAACAGGATGCAAAGACAGTTAAATATGCCTTTAATTTTTGAAACCTCTAATGGTATTTCAAAGCCTCAATTACGATTACATAGATCTATTTAATTGGAGGAGAAAACCTGATTGATCGGTAATACAAGTAGAAGCAAACGCCAAACCACATACATAAAATATGACTTGCTTGGGAAAGGTAAAACAAGAAAAATTAAGAAAGGCAATGTCATACCTATACAGTAACTAGAAGACTAGAATACCTACCCTTGATACGTTCTATAGATAGTATCACACAGACTTAACATAAAACTAATCTTACACAAAAAGGCTTATACTAAGACTATAATTCACTAATAAATAATTCTACATAAATCCATTCAGTTCTAAGAAGAATTAAAATCGATTTTATAATTGAATATTTTACATGTATCTCAACAATTCAAATTTGAACAGACAGCATTGATTAATGGGGACTTAATCAAAGTTTAATTAATTTAACAGGTTTTCGCAATTTCCCAGGAATTCATTTCTTGTTATGTTGCAATATGTGGTAAATATGGTCATGATTGAATATATTTCAAAACTTGCGCCATGCGATCTTGTGAATGTATGCCAAGAATTGAGAATGATTTTATATGATTAACCACTAATCATGGGTTGGTATTGATATATATCAATACGAACCATGACTTAATTTAAAAAGCCACCCAACATTAGAAGCACCAAATAAGCACTTTCTAGGATTATACTGAAGATAATCTATTTTTTAATGCGTTAATAATACCTAGGTTTTTTGATTGGTAGTGGAATTAAGCTCGATTTGATAAAAGACAATCCTTCACTTAAGTAGAAGCTGTAAGGTACAAGTAGTGATCATGACTAGTCTTTCATACCATGTTGCTTTTGTCCCGTAAGTATACATGTAAGTTTTACGCAACATCAATTATATTTACTTTTCACGGGAGGGAAAATACACTTTGGGGTTTACTAATCTGTAAAAATATTTATGGAAAAGTGAGAGTTCTCAAGTAACAAATTAAATCAACTTGTTCTTGATATTTTTTTCGTATATTAGGGATTTCTATATCTAGTAGAATTCTTACATCAGAATGAATTCGTGATCGTTTGTAGATGCGATTCTTAAAGTTAAATGTGGTGTTTTATTTAGAAAGCTGAATAAACTTGTGTTAAGAAAAAAATATAACCGACAAGCTTCAGGAGACTTGCCACACCGGTTATCTAGAGTGGTGGTTTAGTATTAGAGGGGCATTTATCGCATTAATTTAAGCTTATCATTTTCGCAATACAGTACTTTTGCGATCACTTTTTTCTCCTCGTTTCATAATTGCTGAATGTAAGAATTTTCGTGGTATACAACTCTCCCAAAGTGTTTACGTGATAAAGATCTGACATTCAATTTTAAGGTCAACATTGTCAACATGAATCAGTTTCTGAGTTTAAAAAGATTCAAAATTATCATATTTTGGGTATTTTGCTATGTATTTACTTCCGGATTAATTGAGGTTAAAAAAGAGACACTCTTTAGTGTTTTTACTAATTATCATCAGAAAAAATGTAATAGATATTTGATATATTTGAATATGTAGTTGAGTATTTTGCAATTTTTTGCCTATGTATCTTTTAATCTGCGCTGTTTTCCCTTCGATGCTCATCAGGATGTTTTCAAAACATATCATAGCTTACGAATCAGACTCGAGTTTCTAGAAAACATGAATATCTTTTTGAATCTTTATCGCGTGTTGGAGATTGGTATAGAGGGGAAATTTTCTCTTGGGTCAGGAACTTCCTATTGGAAACTACAAGCCTTTCGGAAGAACTGTACTTTCGGGTTATAAACTCCAAAAAATATTTCTCAAATAGGATCATCCGTGTGGGGTAGGGGTCTAGTGAAAAAAATAAGCCCAATTATCTCCCACAAAGGAATTCAAAGCCTTAACTAATATAATTTTAAGGGTCCCTAACACAGAGGTAGTTGCTAAACTCGAGAAATTCATGAATTCAATTAAAACTATAAAAGAAAGTTAATTTCTAAAGTACTTTGTAGATTACTTTAAGAAATTCACTTACCATGTCCCATACAATTGAACCGTCGAACCATAATGGGTTATTAGAAAGCACCTCCTCTGTATCATCTGGCACCGAGAAAGGGAAAGATGCTTCTGATCATGACTCAATTCATTCCAAGCTACATGAAATGCGTGATGGCGAAAAAGGTAATATCTTGTCGCAATATTCAGAAGACCAGGTCATGCAAATGGGCCGTAACTACGCTTCAAAATATGGATTGGATCCTGATTTGTTTGGGAGAGCTGCAGCTGTGGCACGTGCACCAAATGATTTTAATTCCATGCCATTTATTACTGAGGAGGAGAAGGTTGGATTGAATCTTGAAGTAACGAGCAGATGGTACATTCCAAAAAAGCTTGTCGGTGTTATTGCATTAGGTTCCATGGCTGCAGCAGTACAAGGGATGGATGAATCTGTTATTAATGGGGCTACCTTATTTTATCCAAAAGCATTCGGTGTGGACAAGATGAAAAATGCTGATTTGATTGAAGGATTAGTAAATGGATCTCCTTATCTTTGTTGTGGAGTTATTGCTTGTTGGTTGTCACATCCTTTTAATAAACGCTTTGGGCGTAAGTGGACAATTTTTATTACTTGTTTTATCTCGGGGATTACTTGTTTTTGGCAAGGATTTGTCAATAATTGGTATCATTTATTCATCGCTCGATTCTTCTTGGGATTTGGGGTTGGTATTAAATCTGCAACTGTTCCTGCCTATGCTGCAGAATGCACACCACCTCGTATCAGAGGCTCCTTGGTTATGATGTGGCAATTTTTTACAGCAGTTGGTATCATGTTTGGCTATGTCTCCTCGCTTGCATTTTACTATGTCCCACACAAGAGCTTTGGAACAGGGTTGAATTGGAGACTTATGTTGGGATCTGCCTGTATTCCTGCCATAATTGTTTTGGTTCAGGTTCCATTTGTTCCTGAGTCACCTCGTTGGTTAATGGGAAACGATCGTCATGTTGAAGCTTTCGAAACGCTACAGCAGTTGCGTCATGAACAGATAGCTGCAGCTAGAGATTGTTTTTATCAATATGTCCTTTTGAAAGAAGAAAGTTCTTATATTGGGATTCCGTTTTACAGAAGAGTTATTGAAATGTTCACTATTAGAAGAAACAGGAATGCTGCGATAGGATCCTGGATTGTGATGTTCATGCAACAGTTCTGTGGCATAAATGTTATTGCCTATTACTCATCGTCGATCTTTATTGAATCTGGGTTCACAGAGATTGATGCAATGCTAGCTTCGTGGGGTTTTGGAATGGTTAACTTTATTTTTGCTATTCCAGCTTTCTTTACTATTGACAAATTTGGTCGTCGATTCTTGCTACTTGTCACCTTTCCCTTGATGGCAGTCTTTTTGTTGATTACTGGTTTTGGATTTTTGATTCACAAGGACGGTGACCCAAATGGCCGTCTTGCAATGATTGCCACTGGAATTTATTTATTTTCGTGTGTTTATTCGACCGGTGAAGGGCCCGTTCCCTTTACATACTCCGCTGAAGCCTTTCCATTATATATCAGAGATATTGGGATGTCTTGGGCGACTGCCACTTGTTGGTTTTTCAATTTTATTTTGGCATTTACATGGCCTCGTCTAATGAATTCGTTTACCAGTACGGGGGCATTCGGATTTTACGCAGCATGGAATGTTGTTGGATTTTTCTTGGTTCTTTGGTTCCTCCCAGAAACCAAGGGACTCACATTGGAAGAATTGGACGAAGTCTTTGCGGTTTCTGCAATTCAGCATGCTAAGTACCAGACCCGTAGCTTGTGGAATGGGATTCAAAGGGTCGTATTTCGCAGAAAAGTGGAACCATTACCTCCATTGTACCAGCACGAGAGAATGGCAGTCACTAATCCGGAATGGAATGAGAAACCTGAAACCTCCCATATTGAGTAATATTTCTATTACTCTCTTTGGATTTGCTAAAGTAAGAATATAATTTATTGTTTACGTATCTATATGTTTTAATGTGTTATGTTTATGATGTTGATAATTAGGTGCACTGGCATTGTCACATTATGGTCACGTTTATTAAATATGGGTTGTAATTATTGGTTTTGTTTGAGAAAGCATGTTTTTTGTACAAAATTATTGAAGGTGCAATTGCAAAAACGACATACTCTTACTTAAAGCAGCCTAAAATGGTTTGGTGTCATGCATTGTGAAGCTAAATTTTAAGTATATTAAGGAGTTCATGTTTTTTGCCGATTTGAACATGTTCATGTTCAATATTGTAACACCATCACGTTTCTTTTTTGAGCTCTTCTTTTCCCCACTCAAAACAATACATTTTTCAGGGGTGTTCTCGGTAATAGCCCCACAGAGACAAATGGCACATCCAACTTTCCAGGATAACTTCAGGATTAAACATCCTGATTATGTATTTGATTGGAAACTTCTTGAAAATTCATATTATGCCAATGAATTTAATGTGATACAAAACAACTAAGTTATAATTTTGGACGAATATTTTGCGTTTTGATCTGTTTTGGTTGGTATTCATAATAATTTAATTTAAGTTTTTAAATGTAGTCGGTTGTATTGATAACTATATTTTGAAGATTTTTGGCAAACATCACCAATTTTCGAAACTTTCTGTTTTGTGTTCTGATCACATGTATTCAATATTTTGAATCAAAACCCAACAATCCCCTGCATTATGGATACAGAGTTCACATTCTCTTATATATTAGAACCATAGACATATTATAACATCCAAGAACTAAGCAATTTCAATCTTTTGTAATTTTTTAGAGGTCCAGTCATCCCAAAAGCAAAATCTTTATAATGCCAGAACCCGTATAGGATACTGATATAAAAGATACAATACACCAAGCCCCTGATATAGTAGGGCAATTTTCTGTATATCACTGCTTCCACAACAAACCCACTAACAAAAATTGCGAAGTATTGCGCGGGCACATAATGATGTAAATACGTCACACGACCCATTAAGATAAATGGAATATAATGTAAAAACCATCCAATAAAAGGAAGAATTCCTTGAATAACAAAATCATTCCATTTGCTTTCGCTAATTTGAATCTTTTGCCTTTGCCACCTGAAAGAAGTAACAAGAACGTATAATAGGAAAATAACCAAACTGAAACTTGAAAACCAAGTAATGAATGGATGCCCCATCAAGAAGAACCTGACATCATCAGAGCTCCAGCCACACATTCTCAATCCACTGTGTAAAATGGGCCATTCCCACCACTCAGAACTAAGTCTATCAAACTTATCTGGGTCTGGAATCAAGGCATTATTGGATGCCATCATACCGTAGTTCATCAAAATAAATTCTTTCCAAAAGATTGGCTCCGGAGCAACGTACGGTTCTAAAGGAGCATCTAATCTATCATTCACATGATCTTCAATATTCCACCACGTACTCTTATCTTTGGTAAGCAAGGGATACTTACAGACAACCTCCCCTTGTGCATAGCCCCATGATGGATATGCAGCACCAGTTGTGGCCAAATAGCACTGCAAAACTTTATGCCTAAGCCGAAAATTTGTTGAGATAGGATGAATTTCATCAGAGGATTCATCTTGAAAGGCGGTGGAAGGCGAGGTTTCATGATTTTGAATCTCCACTACCCATTCATCTTTTAGATCCGATCCATCTAGATTTGCATAACATGAAACCTCAAAGTTACTATCAGAAACAGCAGCAGCAATAGAATGGGAATGAAGGAGACATCCTGTATTTTTGTGGACTAATCTAACTGTCTCACGATCTTTAACTAACCGCGTCAAGGTATATGTATCATTCTCAGCAGGTTCAACAGTCGCAAATTCATTTCTCATACCAGCATCCAAGTCAAATTCAATTAAAAATTCATTGTTTTCATCTTTGAAACCATAAGTAGTGACTTGCTGTTGTTGAGAACCTTCCGGATATGAATGTGGATGCGAATGTAATAAATTAGGAGAAAGCCCCTGTGACCTTAATGTAACCAATGAGCCATATGCAACAGATCTTGGACCATTCGGGATAGTATTTCCTTCTAAACTTGCTTGCAAAAGAGTTGAGATAGAACCATCTCCAGGACCAGATCGACTCAATACCATAAAATGAATTTTGAAACAAAAGGCGTAAATAAGGAAGGGAACAACAATAAGCGTCAATATTCGGGATATCCAGTGTGAAACATAGCTCCTAAAGCTAATAGTTGACCTCGAAAGTAACTGAAACGATTTGAGATATAAATCGTAGACAACATATAAACCAATTAATGCTGTAACAAATAAACCAACCCACTTTACTGAGCAAACACATCCAATTGAAATTCCGGTAAAAAGTAACCACAAAATTCCCTTCAAGGAATTCAATGAATTCTTGGTATTTAGGTTGTGGACTTTAACGAGACAATAGTAACTTAGAACAGTAAAAAACAAAAGCATCGAGTCAAGTAGAATGAATTTGGAAAGTGTTAAAGAAATCATCTCAAATGTAACCATTAACGAAATAAACCAGACGGTTGGTTGACTGAGACCCATAGATATGGCTGTCTTATATGCGAGTGGTGTACAAAGAATACCAAACAAACAATTGAAACATCTCATATAAACATAATTACAATCGTGAGGATATTTGTTTCCACTTTCGAATTCAAAGGTACCATTGTAATTGGCCAAGTAACCAGAAAGTCCGACCAATAATTTACCTAATGGAGGATGGACATCAAAGTAGAATTCGTGCTGCAAGTAGTGAGATCCAAATTTTCCAAAATGTGCTTCGTCCCAAACAACTCGATCTGATGCATCAATATTGTAGAGTCGTACACATGCAGACAAGGCTGTAAGAAGTACTGGAGCGATGAAATTAGAAAAGGTATCTGATTTAAAGACAGAATATTCTTGCTTAATGGTTAGGGATTTTGTTTTTGAGATGATTTCTTTGATTTCTTCATCAACATTTTCGGCTAGAATTGGAATTGATGCTTTATTAGGTTTCCTATTTCTTAGGATTGACAAATTGTTTGCGGACATCCTAACGAACCAACGTTAGAGATATATTGTGTCTCGTCTTGTCTTTCAAAACAAAAGATTGAAGGCTTTTTAATGCCAGGTTTGAGATTGTAAATCACATGTTGGCCTGCATAAAGAAACAGATCTGTGTATGTCCAAAATTGAGGAGTCGACTACTCCCCTAAATAATAACTACTTTCTCAATTACCAACATCCACTGAGTTGTTAGCATATGCATTCTATTGGATTATTGTGGAATTGAACCTAAGCCTTTAGTTTCTGACTACGGGAACCGGGTTCGCCAACCTTTTAAATGACAGAAGCCACAGTATGTTTTTCTATGGCTCTCAGACCAATTGCACAATACAGGTGAGCTTTAGACTATTTCATTTGCAACGGTCCCTTTGAAGAAAAGTTGCAAGATTTTGACTCAAGAGTTTTGTTTAAAAAGTTTGAAGGGTCGTCAGAAGACTGAAAAAGAAAATTGGCTTCTTGCCCCTTTCTTCACTATGAACATAATTTTCGTGAGTGAAGCCAGAAAATGAACCTTGAAAACTGCCTATGCAAGTACGTCCACTTAAATTGAATTAAGTTAAAAACCCTGGAACCTGATGATAGCAAAAGATTAAAACACAGCATTATCTTGGAGTAGGGGTGTATACGAAAAGCAAGGACAAATATAGTGGCATACAGTACTGCCAAAAAATATGAAGTATGAACCATCCCTACTTCAATACAACCAGTCAAACTCATTAAGGAAACGCCCATATCATCTCCATTTCTTTATAAATCAAATGATATATTTCAATATAGAGATGGTATAAATCTCTTATCTTAAGATTGTCCATTAGAAGAGATATTTTCAGTGTTCAAATGTATGTCAATATATTAAATCCAATCAATCCTATAACTTAAATAATTTTCGAAGAAATAAATTGTCACTTCCATTTCAAAAGAAGGGACTTATAATAGTTGGAACCAGAATTTAATTTAGTTCTAATTTCTTTCTCAAAACAGATAAACGATTTCCAATACTGATAATAAATTTCTCAATCATTGCCCTATCTTCAGCATCCAAGCAATCTTGATCTGAATTGTTAGTATTATCATTATCTAACAAGGCTTCAAGCATCCAAATTGAAGTACTATATGCCAATTCACATCCTTTCAAATCCTCTTTCACGAGTTCATTCACTGCAGCATTTCGTGATATTTCTAAAGCTCTATCAAAAATTAGCTTCTCAGCAATAACTTTGCTTGTAGTAAGATTCAAGGTTTCTAATTTGAGGGAAGGATCAGACTCAACCCCAAAAGATGGAAAGTTTTCATATTTTGACAAAAAGCTTTTGGCTTCCTCCAACCTTAATCTAACAAACTCTGCCTTTTCCAACGCTTCATTGAACTTTTCACGAATCCACTGCACCAATTCATTGATTCTAATTGAGATGTTTGCACGAGAGTCATTCTTAACATTTTGTGTAACCATAGATTTATTTTCAAGCTGCGAGTACCACCAGTCACTTGCAACTTCCATTCCATTAGCCAACAAAGAAAGGGTTTTGACATATAGAACAACACCCTCTTCACTTATGGATTTGATTATTTTAGGAGGTAATAAATCATTTTGGTAATATGCATCTTCGTCCATTCCTTCTGTAGATGGAGGGCTTGGAATTAATTGACTGAATTTGACATCAGCGAACAAATTGATAGCGTGGGCTTTTGTCGCAATAGATTCTAAACAACTCAAAACTTGTTCGTCTGTCGTCTTTTCTGTTTGATGGAACTCATCGTACGCATGTAAAGTGGCTGAAGTTGGAATGTTTGTTTTCTGCAACATCAAATTATTCGCAAAATTAGAACCAAGGACTGGATTTCCACTACCTTCCACAATTGGCTGATCCGCTTCTTCAGGAGTTTGGTTTGCTGCAAGATTTGTACCAAATAGCCTATGTGAAGCCAACCCTATGGCTTTACTCAAAGCACTGGTGGGATTGATCGAAATGGAGACTCTTCTTTCAGCTGTATTTGATCCCTTTTGGCTACTGGCAGAATTAGATCTCAGTGACAACCTTCGATTTGCAATAATATTACGATCACCGGCATTTCCAGAAGTAGACAGAGAACGACGCAGAATTATAGCAGAAGCACCAGCACCAGCATTTGCTAGTTCATCTGCAATTGCATTCACTTCCACTGCTCTCTTTTCAACAACAACATAGTCTTTCTCCAATATTATATCTTCCCTGTTTCTGACCACTATGGTTTTTTTAACACCTGTGGAGTTCCTCTCCTGATAATTTCCAGCCGAACTATCAGGAATTGGACTGCTTTTATCGATAATTTTTTTGATTTCTTCATCTTTACTGATATTTGTGGAATTGTGATTTGTTGAGTGAAACGGATCAGTATTTGGGGAAGAGACAGGTGTCAACATATACTCGCCTCGAATCTGAGCTATTGGTTTTATAGGGGGAAATTGAGACTTTCCAGACTTCATAGGAGAAATATACTCGCTGATGAAGAGGTTCTCATCCATATGCGAAGTTTCCAATGGTTTATCAGTCTCTTCCAAATCTTCTATCACCAACTTGTCATTAAAAAAATCATTGAAGGAAATTCTTTCCGTCGGATTGTACTTTAAAAGTGATCGAATGAGAGACTTCAAATTTTCCGGGACTTGGGCTGCAGCAGGAAACTTGATTTTATCATGGGCCTTTTCAATATTTTTCAAAAGTTCAATATGATTACCTGCCTTGAATGGAGGCTTTCCAACAATCATTTCATATAATACTGCTCCAACAGACCACAAGTCAGCTTTCGCATTGTACTTTTCATACCTCAAGATCTCAGGAGCCATGTAAAGAGGCGAACCACAAAGAGTTTCTGCCATCGATGTAGATGGTAAAAACCTTGCAAATCCAAAATCTGCAACCTTTAAAATTGGTAATTCCCACAATCCAACGTAATTTCCATCTACAAAATCTTGTTTGGAATGGACAGGTGGACACAATAATAAATTTTGTGGTTTGATATCTCTGTGGACCAAGCTCTTGTCTCTCAAAAACATCAATGCTGAGACAAGTTGCTTAAGGAAATGGATTACTAATGTTTCATTTAAACCATGAGAACCTTCTGGTGAAGGATATCTTTCCAACAAAGAGGAAATGACAGGATGCATTTTTGTTAGTTGATTCCTTTTTCTGATAAAATATGATAAATCACCCATGGAGCAATAGTCCATAATTAAATGAAAATGAGATGATGTTTGACTGTAGTCGAGTAACGCAACAATATGAGGGTGTTTCATACTCTTTAAAATCGAAACTTCTATTTCCAAGTTCTCAATTAGCTTCTTTGATTTCAACTTTGATCTGACAACAGATTTGATTGCAACGGTTTGGAGGGATTTGTTATTGATACACTTGTAAACAGTGGCAAAAGATCCCTTGCCAATTTCAGCTCCGACCGAATAAATACCGATACTTTCCACATGTCTCTCTGGCTGAGTACTCCTTGGTTCTTGAGTGGATGACATATTCTAGCTTTAAACGCGTTTAATTCTTCAATTGTACAACTTTAAGAACGACAAGTGGCAAAAGAAAGTGACACAACCTGACGTTAGCTGTAATGATTCCTCGTCTGAGCAATAGGGAGGTTGTGTTTAGGCGGGCGCGAATTTCTCCAAATTCTTATACTGACTCTGGGAGCTTGCACAGTCGTTAAGTATCCAAGCGCTCAACTGATCAAGATGATTAAAGAATTCGTTAGCTTGTAGATTCTTGGGGTTAATTGACTATTCCTCTAGTGCAATAATTGTGGCTGTGGCCTGAAGTGAGTTTCAAACTATGAAACTAAACAACGCAAACGTTGTTTGATATTTCATACAGAAGAGACAATTGTATAGAAGTATTTCCTTTCAAATTGTGAATAGTGGTTGGTATCAAGTATGACTCAAAAAAAGTGTGATTCACTGTTCCTTATCACTACATCTACGTTACGCACATCCGCAAAACACAAATCCTGCATTCAAATTTGCCCCCAAAAATAACTTATGATCCAGACTATTAGTTCTGGAACAAAATTTAGATGGTACCCGGCATATTCATGACAGTAATACATTCTTAAACAACACAACAGAACATATTTCACTAAATTGAAATATAATAACATATAATACTATTAATTTAGGAACCTGGTTGTGAATCAGATATATGAACAGCAAGTTACTCTTGAAGTTGGCTGTCGAATCCTGTATATAATTGTATAATTGGGTGGTGCCAAAGTTTGTTAGTGTTTTTAATTCACAAGAAAGGAGCAACAGGATTCATCGTTAAGGAATTGACCAAAAAAATGTTCGAATCGTTAGTTGCAAATATATTGAACCGAGTTTTAGGTTCATATATTGAAGACTTTGACCCTAAGCATTTGAATATTGGAATATGGAGTGGAGATGTCAAACTAAAGAACCTAAGATTGAAAACAGAGGCCCTCGATAAGTTCAAATTACCACTAAACGTCAAATTTGGGCACTTAGGCGAATTGACTTTGCAAATCCCATGGTCAAACTTGAAATCAAAACCCGTAAAGGTGATAATTGAAGATGTATATTTGTTGGCGTCTCCAATTATATTGGAAGACTATGATCCCGAAGAAGAAAAGAAAAGAGATCTTCAAGTGAAGAAAGACAAACTCGAGGATTTGGAGACAATACAAAGTGCATCAGCACAGAACCAGAAAATTTCTTCTGATTTGTCTAATGAGTCTTTCACGGAATCGCTAGTAACGAAGATTGTGGATAATTTGCAAGTGGTCATAAAGAACATTCATATAAGATATGAAGATGACACCGTTTTAACCGAGTCTCCATACTCGGTTGGAATTCAATTACATGAATTGTCTGCCGTATCTACCGACGAGTCTTGGATTGCAGGCTTCATAACATTCACTCAAAAATATTCAAGAAAGTTATTGACCTTAAAAAACTTGAGCTGTTACATGAATACAACATCAACAAGTATATACTCAGGAGACCACGATGCAATATTAAAAGCTTTTAAAGACTCAATAACTACAGACAGCAATTTTCTGCAAGATCTACAATACTTGTTAAAGCCGGTCTCAGGTAATGGTAAGGTCACAGTTCATAAGCCAGGTACCACAGAAGACGCTCCCCATATCAAGGCCGAGTCATTTTTTGAAGAATTTGGCTTGCAATTAGATTCTCAACAGTATAGAACTTTGTTGTGGACGGCATCGAAATTTCACTGGTACATCAAAACACAAAAGTTTAGAAAATTCCGTCCAAATGTTACAGTCCTGGAAAACCCCAGAAAGTGGCTCCAATATGCTGTAAATTCAATCTTAAGCGAGATTCGTGAACGGAATTACAAATGGAGTTGGGCGTATTTTGAAAAAAGAAGAGATCAAAGAAAGCTTTACATTAAATATTGGAAAGCTAAACTATTAGGTAAAATTACTACTCAAGAGAAGGATAGCTTAGAGGGATTAGAGGTTGAGTTGCCATTTGAAGATATCAAATTCTACCGATCATTAACAAGAAGAGAAATAAGAATTGAGAATGCATCGATTTTGTCGTCTGTACCTTCTACTGTTTCCAAAGTAGCAGAGAATGGAAAAGATGGATGGTTTTCTTATTTGTGGGGTAACAATCTGAAAGAAACAAGTACAACACTGGATGAGTCTGATACAGAAAAATTAGATTTGCTGCTCTCAGAAGATCAACGTAAAGCATTATACGAAGCTATCGATTACAACGAAAATCAAGATATTTCAGATTCTATTGATATTCCAAGAGATAGAGTTAAGCTTGAGATTCTGACATCATTGCAGAAAGGTGGCATTAGTATAAGGAGGACCGATGACCTGTCAAATCTTGCTGAAATTATCTTTGAAGGATGTACAGCACAATTTTATCAAAGATCTGACTCTTTTTTGACTAATTTTGAATTGCAGGAGTTCAGGGTTGAAGATGGAACAGGAACTACACTCTACAAACATATCGTTAGTGTGAAGCAGTTGCACTCAAATTTCCATCAAGAGAGTACACCATCTTTGGATTCAGACCCATTCTTCCAGATTTCTTTTGAAAATAATCCATTGGATTCCAGTGCAGACTCGGTCATTCTTGGGAAGTTAAAGTCTATGACGATATATTATAATCCTATGTTTGTTGAATCTGTTAAGGATTTCTTTACACCACCAAAGATTCATCTTAATACACTTGGTGCCATCATGAATGCAGCAGAAGTAACAATGGAGGGCATTTCTGAACAAACAAGAATTGGTCTTCAATATGCCTTAGAGGAACACAAAACCGTTAACATAAAGCTTGATCTTCAGGCTCCATTGATTATTTTGCCATTAGATCCTTCCAGCTTTAGATCCCCCGTTGCAATTTTGGATGCGGGTCATATAAGTGTGATAAGTGAGTTAGCCGATAAAGCGAAGATCGAAGAAATCAAGACGAAAGAAAACTACTCAGAAAAGGATTGGGAGGATCTTAATAAATTGATGTATGATAAGTTCAGTCTTCATTTGCAGGATGCTCAATTTCTAGTTGGCCCTAACTTTAAATCAACAATGGAACAGCTACACAATGAGGATTCAGAAAGATCATCATTAATTTTGGACAAGTTGAACTTACGGTTGATGGTGGGCCTTTCTATTCTTCCTGAGGCATACAACTTGGCAAAGTTTAAGATTGGAGGAGAAGTCCCCGCTGTTAACATTGCTATGAATGATTTCCAGTATAAAACAATAATGAAAATTATCGACGTTGCGATTCCTTCTTTTGAAAGCGACGACCTTGATGTTTCTAGTGTTTTTGATGCATATGGAATAAGTAACAACACTGAAATAGATATTCTTGAGAGCTCTGTTGATGACGTGAATTCTTTACTGGGGGAAAATGGCAAAGATAGTGAATCAAAGGATAAACTTCAAGAAATGATCAAAAAGCAACATACGTTTGAATTCGATTTGGTTGTTGGGTTGGTTAATATATCACTCTCTAGATGTTTGGATGGTATTACTTTGGAAACAGAACCTCTTGTGGATTTAGTCGGTGAATACTTGGATTTGCAATTCTATAAAACCACGAACAATATGCATTTAGATTTTTCTTTGACTGATATCAATCTTATTGATCATATCGAAAGATCAGGAATGAAGGAATTTGAAAAGTTAGTATCTTCGAACGACTTCACTGGGTATGAGGGAAAAGTCGACAAGAAAAAGATATTCAAACTTGACTACACCAGATCATTGAGAAATGTGGAGTTTAACAACAAGGAAATTGAAGTCTACGATCAGGATATTCTTGTTGATATTGCTACTGTCAAATTTGTCGTTTCAAGAAAATCTATCCTCAGTATTCTAAATTTTATTTTAAATACATTTACTGATCCGAATGCCGAGGTGACTCCAGCAGATGAGCTTAAGCATAACGGTTCTCAGGATGATGAATTAGCTCCCCAGAAGATCAGTGTTAATCTTAAACTCGATAGCATCATCTTGATTTTGAACGAAGATTCGGTTAAGTTGGCGACCTTACAGCTTAGCACCGCGAATATCAAAGCATTATTATTACCAGAGGAAATGGACATAACTGGGGTTTTAGGTGCATTGACATTGCATGATGAAATCAACCAGGGCTCTCCAAGAGATTCCATCTTGCGAAGGCTAATCAGTATTGATGGCGATAACCTCGCAGAATTCAAATACAAAACTTTCGATAAGGAAAGAAATACCCAACCTTTCAACTCATTATTTGAGTTCAAGACGGGATCTATGAAGGTAAACTTTGTGGAGAGCTCATTTAATCGTGTATTTGAGTATTTGAATCGTTTTTTGCAAATGAAGGCCATTTATGATCGGGCAAGAGAAGCAGCTATTAATCAAGCTAATCAGATTGACGATGCAAATAAAATTAAGTTTGAGATTCTCATTAATACTCCAATTGTTGTGTTTCCCAGATTTGTCGATGGGTTTAGCTCAAAATTTGATACCATTACTTTGCATTTGGGGCAATTACATGCCTCAAATACGTTTGTTGAAGCTGAAGGATTGTTCAAGAATTTGATCACTGCTGGAATAAGAGACACTCGTCTTTTCTCTGAATTCCATTTTAGAGATGGAATAATCCAAACGTCAGACATCGTGAACGACTTAGATATTTCATTCAATATTGAGCATTTGGAAGATTATGTTCCTGAAAAACCAACATTTTTAATTATTGGCCGAATGCCCGAAGTATACTTACACTTAACAGAGATTCAACTTAAATATCTTTTGGAGTTATCCAATGTTATCTCGAAAGCATTCACTGTTACAGATATTGATGGAGATTTAGATGAAATTGAAAGAGACGCTGCAGACTTTAACGCTGCTGTCAGACAAAATTCACTAGGTAAAGATTTCAGAGAATCATCTTCCATGACTCCAAAAGAAGAAATCTCCAATATTCTGCATCCTATTCCCGAGGATCACCCGAAAATTGCATTATTGTTTTATGTTCCAAAGATAACATTATCCATTTACAATAGAACTCATCAAGTTGCAAATTTTGAATCCCTTAGACTTGCATCATTCTCTTTGTTTGATTTCAGATTAAAATTTGATATGAAAGAGAGTAGTCATTTTGAATCAGACCTTAAAGTAAAGTCATTTGTCGTTAAGGATACTAGAGAAGGAACAGAAAACAAGTTTGCGGAGCTTATACCACCGATAGAGGGTACAGAGGACCAGTTCATTCTTTCAGCAACTACAGTTGGTCCAGCGGACAATAAGAATACAACTGTAATGTTAACTGTCGATAACCCAAAAATCATAGTAGCGTTAGATTACTTATTTGAGCTCCAGGCTTTCTTTGACAAAGGATTCGAGAAGGATTTCTCCATAGTTAACTGCGAAGAAGATGACGACGATAATTCAATTGAAAGCAATAGTGAGCATGGATCTCCGAAGCCCGAAGGTAAGGGTATAACGGATACTTCAGATTCTATAGCTCAGCTGCATGTCGGATTTTCATTCAATATCAAGAACCCGTCCGCTATATTATTAGAAGATTCAACAAGAGATGATACCTTGGCTGTTGTGTTCAAGATCGAGCAAGTCCTAATAACCAGTCAGAATATCTTGTCAGTGGCAGCGAACAATATTGGGATGTTTATGTCATACATGAACAGCTTCAATAGTACAAATTACAGGATTATAGATGATTTTTCACTCTCATTTGCCCATGACTCCCGAAATTCCACCGTGACACAACTTTTCACCAACGTACAAGCTTCAATTGACCCAATTCTTCTCAGAGTGTCTTTGAGAGATATTAGATTAGCGTTGAAAATATTCAACAACGCGGCTTATTTGTATAACAAAGCGCATGGAAACCTTACTGAGGGGTCAAACAAGAATGACTATCGATTTTCAGAGGACTTCAAAAAAAGACTCTCCCAATATGCTCCTAGCATATTAACGGAAATGTCTACAAAATCAAAACATTCGGCAAAAAATAATGAATTTGACCCAATAATTAAAGGAGAAGAACTTACAGCCAGTATCGGAGGTGTGAGATTCGTCTTGATTGGAGATGTTCATGAATTACCAGTTTTGGATATGAATATCAAGTCCTTTGAAATACGAGCGACTAATTGGTCAACTGATTTGAGTGCAGAAACTCATATCGAGCAGTTCATAAACGTCTACAACTATTCTAAGTCTACGTGGGAACCATTAATAGAACCATGGCCAATCGCGATATATGCCTCACGGGTTATGACACCTAATCCAAACATTGTAATTGATATTATTTCAAGGCAGTTAGCTGAAATTACAGTGTCTTCGAGGACTGTTGCTTTATTATCTCAAATTTCAAACTTAATTACAACTGACGAGAATATTAAGCCAAGGGATCAAGATAACCCATATAAAATTATAAATGAAACAGGATTTGATATCGACGTATGGCCAGATCACGAAGAGGGTAGTCAAAAAACAGAAATCAAAAACCACGAACAAATTTCATGGACATTCGAGGATTGGAGAGAAATTCGTGAAAATTTGGATACAGATAACAGAGCTGGTGTTCTTGGTGTGAAGTTGAAGAATTCGAATTATGAGGAAATTCATCAAATTTCAGCAACTGGGGAAGGCGAAGAACTATTTGTTTTATACCCCGCAGTTAATGGTGTGCACAACAGACTATCCTGTGAAATCATTCTAGGGGAAGATAATGTTAAGACGATTTGGTTACGCTCTACTGTTAAGATTGAAAATCAGGCAGATGTGCCAGTGATAGTAAGACTATTGGGAGATAATGCTGAATCAGAAACTGAAGGGATTATCATTGAACCAGAGAACTCCAAATCTTTACCAATCGATAAAGTATACCACTGTGAGTTACTGATCAAACCATATATTCAAACACCATACAATTGGTCGGCCGAAAAATTGCATTGGAAGGAATTACTCCAAGAAGGAAAATCAATAAAATGTGAATCGATGAGTTCTGATGACAAATCATCGTATTATTTTCAAGTGGAAGCAAAATATGATGCAGATGAACCATTGGCATTAATTTATCCTCGCATGAGTTTGGTGGTATCTGCCCCACTTGAGATAGAAAACTTATTACCCTTCGACTTTGACTATAGGTTGTACGACAAAACCTTGAAAAAAGAGTGGAGTGGGAATATTACTAAGGGGGTCAAGAGTTATATTCATGTGGTTAGTCTAAACAATTTTCTTCTTTTCAGTGTCGAGCCAAAGAATTGTGGATACTCAAAATCAGAATTTGCAATTATTAATACGAATGCAAAGAGTAACTTCAGTAGAGAAAATATTATCAACATACGTCACGATGATGGGTATCATTTGAAACTTCAGATTTATTATCATAGATTGACTGGAAATTCTTCTGCATTGAAATTGTCAGTGTACTCTCCGTACGTTATTCTTAATAGAACAGGTCAAAATTTGATTCTCGGGGAGCGAGGAAATGAGATGCATTCAATCGGAAAAGCTTCATTTACTCCAATTATTCCAAATATGTTTTCCTTTGAGAAGGACGGGGATAGACTGAATCGAGCATTAATCAAACTAGCAGATTCTCCTTGGTCCACCCCTTTGAGCTTGGATGCGATTGGTCAAGCTAGTACGGTTGCAGTACAACTAACTCCTAAACAATTAGAGATGAATGTTGGTGTTTCCATAAAAGAAGGTGAAGGTAAGTATATTCTTTCCAAAGTAATTACTTTTGCACCTCGCTTTATCGTGAACAACACCTTGGAAGAGACTATTCAGATTGTGGAAAACGGATCTACGAAGTATATCAATGTTGAACCTAATGAGTTGGTGCCTTTGTACAAATTAAATCGTATTGAACAAAAGAGTTTGCTACTCAAGTTTGCCCACTCATCAAAAACCTGGTCTTCACCTTTCACTATTAATGATATTGGCCAAATATTCTTAAAGATCCACAGAGAGAATGTTGGTCAAATATTGTTGAAGGTGAACATATTACTTGAAAATGCAACTATTTTTGTTCAGATTGAAAATGCAAACAACAACTGGCCATTTTCCATTCGGAATTTTAGTGATTCGGAATTTTACATTTATCAAAATGATCCTAACATAAATGAAAATGGAGAAGTCGTAAAAAAAGACACACATTACAAACCAATATACTACAAAATTCCACCGAAGAGCGTTATGCCTTATGCGTATGATTATCCTAATGCAATTATCAAAGAATTGATTATTAGATCACATGGACGTGAAAGAAGTGTTAACCTAGCTGAAATTGGTAATCTCAAACCGTTTAGATTACCTCCTACACCTGAATTTGATCAACAGATTGTAGACCTAAATGTGGTAGCCGATGGTCCTACACAATCTTTGATCATCACCAATTACGATCCATCTCATAGTTTGTATAAGCTCAGGGGTTCAAAGCCCGGATCAACTGTTTCAGTGTCTCAGAACTTTGAAACAACTAAGAAGGATGACTATTACACAAAAATTGTCACAAAATTTGAAGGGTTTGGAATTTCACTTATCAACACAAGGTCCCAAGAACTTTGTTATATAACCTTACGTGGTCTTGAAATTCGATACAATGAATCAGATTTATATCAGAATTTGAGTGTTAAATTGAAGTGGATTCAAATTGATAATCAGTTGTACGGAGGAATATTCCCAATAATTTTGTACCCTAGTGTTATTCCTAAATCTGGGAAGGAGATGAATAATCACCCATCAATATCTGGGTCTATATGTAAAGTGAAGGATGATAGCCACGGGGTCATATTCATCAAATACGCCACTATTTTGTTACAAGAAATGAATATTGAAATTGATGAAGATTTCTTGTTCGCATTATTAGATTTTGCCAAGTTACCTGGTGCGAGTTGGAATAAAATGGCGGTTGACAAATTATGTGATGAAGTTCTTGAATTACCTTCTCCTGAAAAATTATCTGATGCGAGTGATATCTACTTTGAGGCTTTACATTTGCAACCTACCCTCACTAATTTATCTTTTGTTCGTACAGAAAGAGTCAACGTGGAAGATAAAACTTCATCTCAGAATACATTAATGTTCTTTTTTAATGTTTTGACCATGGCAATTGGTAACATCAATGAAGCTCCAATAAAATTGAATGCGTTGTTTATTGAAAATATTAGAGTTCCAATCCCGGTTTTGATGGAATCTATACAAACCCATTATGGGCAAACATTTTTCTATCAAGTTCACAAGGTGTTAGGTTCAGCAGACTTCTTGGGAAACCCTGTAGGGTTGTTTAACCAACTTTCTTCCGGTGTTCTTGATATTTTCTACGAACCATACCAAGGTTTTATTATTAACGATCGACCACTGGAGTTGGGAATTGGAATTGCAAAGGGAGGATTGAGTTTCTTAAAAAAATCCATATTTGGATTTTCAGATTCGTTTGCTAAACTTACTGGTTCTATCGCCAAAGGGTTATCTGTTGCTACATTGGATGAAAAATTTCAAGAGCGTCGTCGGTTGAAACAAAATCAAAGGAGAAACAAACCCAAGCACGCATTGTACGGTGTGAGCACAGGAGCTAATTCATTCTATGAAACATTGGCTTCTGGAGTTTCTGGTATCGCAACTGCACCAATAGAGGGTGCAAACAGCGAAGGTGCTGCAGGCTTCTTTAAAGGCTTAGGAAGAGGTGTTATTGGATTACCAACGAAAACTGCGATTGGATTCTTTGATCTTGCATCCAACGTTAGTGAGGGAATACGGAATTCTACCACTGCGTTTGATACAGATGGATTGGAGAAAGTGAGGTTACCTCGTTATATTTCTTACGATGGAGTGTTGAGACCATTCTCGCAAAGAGAGGCACAGGGACAATTCTGGTTAAATGCATTGGATGGTGGCATTTACTTCAATGAAAAATATATTGCACACTTGTTGTTGTCCGGTGAAGAGATGGCTGTTTTAGTAACATATAAAATGATTGTGCTTTTCGAGGTCAACACATTAATTTCCAAGTGGATTATCAAATTGGAACAAACTAAATCGATCTCAGTGGAGGCGAAAGGTTTAAGTATTGGATTGAAAAAAGGAGATGGGCCATTCCTTCCTATCCCAGAGAAAGCGAACCGAGACTACCTCTACACTAAAATATCGATAGCGGTCGAAGAATTCAACAAGCATTGTCAAGTTTTCCTTTGAATAAATGTTTCTTTTTATACTCTTTTGAATTTTTATTTTAATAATTTAAGTAATCAGAGTCAATTCTCTGAAGTAAATACGTTGTCCCCAGAACCGACCCGTCTTGGTAGAGCTCTAACAAAATCTACCGGATATTCCTCATTACAGTATTGAAGTTTTAGACTGCCAACTGAAATGAAACCATCCACTGTTTTCACAATTAGTCTCGAATCTTTTCTTGTATAATCTTCTAATTTGAAGGTTCCTGGATTGAATAGCTTTATTTCACTTTGAGTCAATTGAATATCATTCAATATAACCTTTTGCAATTCCTGAATTCGTTGCTTTTTCTTCACAATATTCACTTGCACGTAAGTAGTCAATGGACCGAATGCATCAAACATTCTTTTGATGTTGATGCAAGTATTCTTTTCCCATTTTATCACTTTATGTGTTGGTTTGATTTTTGATGCTAAAGAAAACCCATACTTTGATTTTGTTAACCAATTGTTCTTTTCCAAGAAGACCTGACGGTCGAGGACATCCACAAGCATTCTGCTTCCAATTTCTCCCAACTTAGATTCTAATGCTAAATAATTATCTGATGGAAGAATAGGTATTTCGTCGGATTGTTTAATCAAGTGCCCTTTATCAAATTTGCTTGGGTGTAGCGTTTGGATAGTACAGCCTGTTATGGAATCATCATTCAAAAGTGCGTATTGTATAGGCGATGAACCCGAATATCTAGGTAAAAGGGATGGGTGAACGTTGAGACCACCATATATACAACTGGAAATAAACTGCTCTGGAATTAATTTACCATAAGATACAGCAATGGCTAGGTCAAATTCATGATAATCTAATATTTTAACAATCTCATCAGAGGAGTCGGCCCGCAAAATGGGTATGCTATGCAGATTACAATAGTTTCCAATGGGAAGATCAATAAAAGTCTTAGATTTTCTTCCTCGGTACTTGACGCTTCTGGTTATGACATGGACTGATTCTATCTTTTGTGGGTTACTGATCTTGTAGTTTACAACCTTTTCCAATGTCAATACACTAAAGTCGTCGGAACCAAAAAATGCAATCCGAAGTGGCCGTATTGCAGGTAATGTAAAGTATCTTAAGCTTGGTAATATCGGTATACGTGTTAACTGGGTACCAACATGTTGAAGTTGTTGTAACAGGATCATTATTATGGATAACTTCGAACAAAACGTGATCAAAAAAACACAACATCAATTAACATCAACAATATCAATGAGCCAGTTTAATCCCAACTCAAATGTTCTTGAGCTTGCCAAGTTATTAAAGATAAAAGAAATAGATGAAACAACCCTTCAACTATGCATTAAACTTTTGGATGAAGGAGTAGACCCAAAGGTTTTAGCTCAAAATATCAATAGTATCAAAAACGAAACAAAGGTTTAACGTACAAACAATTATCAACAAGGATATTCGATCTATTGAGACATGCATTAATATTATATGTAAAGAAGTGTCACGCAAACCCACCTTTCTTCTTCCTTTTCTTTCTAGTTTGACTTCCATTGGTTTGCGATGAATTAAAGGCTCGGTGGGAGTTTTTGGAAAAACGGCCTTGGGTAGATGACTGGCTTCCAAATGAAACTTGTGACTCTGGGGTATCATCTATCTGAGTTGAATTCTGAGAATGCAAGTCGAAAGTTTGTGACTCTTGAGTAAGGACACGATGCCGAAGATCCGATGACTTTGTCAGTGGCAATAACTTTACAGTTGGTACTGAAGAAAATATATCTTCAACTGTTGATTGAGAATCTTGCCCTTCAGATATATTTATTTCTTCCATATCTTCCCAATCTTTCAAAATCAGTTGAACTTTATCAGGTGCAGACTTGATACATTCTTCATATTTCAGCTCATAAACCTCCGTAAGCAGCAAGGACTTGGCCTTAATAAGAGATGACCCAATTAAGATTGCCAATTTATTTAACCCTGATTCATTATTGGTTTGTGATAACAGCTTGAAGTCAAAATAGACCCCTTTGAAAAATTCCTTGATATCATCGATATTCTTACTACCTGTTGGGATACTTTCTTTGCTTAGCTTGCTGCTTTTCATAAAAGAATGATTGATCAAGCTCGCCATATGAATTCCCTTTTTTGTACAGAACTGATCTAGATGCTCTATCATGTTATCAACTTCACTGACACTTTCAATATAAGTAGGAATGTTTTGAGCAATATCTAGTAATGAATGATATGATGGATCAATATTTGAACTTTCGTCATCACTATGAATAATCTTCTGCACCCCCTCTCCAACAGAGAATGCATAGCTTTGAATGGCTTCAATTTGCAATTCATGCGCCACAGGTTTTTCTTCATTGTGTAGATTAAATAAGTAACTTTTCTGCGCTTTGGAGTATTCTCGTGTTGTAAAAGCGCTCGTGCTTTTATTCTGACCGGAGTTTGCTTTGTTTACTACTTCTGGTAGGTCATTTTTCAATAATCTTAGGTCTGTTTTTGAATACAACTTGGTGGACAAGCTTAAATCCGTGGAAAGTTCAAACAATACAAAGTTTGGTGAAGTTAAACCTGGTTCCAACAATTCCTGTTTGTAGTCTTGCTCATATAATGCTAATTGTTTCAAGTCGACATCAATATTTGACCGTCGGATATAGTAAGGGTCTTGTAAACTGTATGGTTTTTTGGAAATATACCCAAAATGATAGATAAAAATAAGGGGGTTCATTTGGGAATAAATCATGCAGATGTAAGTTTTATCAGCCAAAGAAGTAATTTGAAGTTTCATAGAAGGGTCGGAGTCATCAAGAAAATGTTTCCAAGATAATATTCTTTCAAAACCTTCCGATAGATTGAACCATATTATCTCTTTTGAAGTTAAAAGAAATGCTTGGTCACCAATGGCACGAAAGTCCTGTATTCTTGACCACGTATTTGAAGTAATTAGTTTTCTCGAAGTCAATTCATTCCCAATAAAAAACTCGCTTACATTGGAACGTGAAATCAAGAATAAATTGACACCTGGCCAAAGTATTCGTTTCCAGTTAGAAATTTCTGCAGGATCTCGAATAGTCGCTTCACACGATGAAAAGTTGAATAAGGTTCTTTCTGTCTCATTTGGAACTTTACTGGGAATCTCCCATATCCCAAAGTTTCCCTTGACATCCACTATGGCAAATTTGAGATGATTCTGATAGTTGAAACACGAATCAGAAAATTCAAAACCAGCTAGCTCGGATGTCTCTATTTCCTTTATGACCTCAAGATCAATTTTTGAACTGGATGTTATTGGAGACAAACAACATTTCAAGAGATATATTCGTGAACTTGTACGAAGAAGAAAATAAGGCGAAATCTCTGATGTATTCTGTGGAAACTCTACCTGCCGTATCGGGTCCGTTAATGCAATGCTGTAATTGTAGGTAATATTGGGTAGTAATAACTTCACCATTTTTTCTGGATGCTGAGGATCAAATGAATCTACCAACTCATTTTTAATGAGTGCTAAATTCAATATATTTCCAGAATCGCCAGTGACATATGAGATGGCCCTAGAAGTCTCAGTCTCGGTCGTCGTCTGGCCATCTGTTTTTATATCAAATAATGAAAATAATGTTCCATATGTGGGGTCATATGTAATAATAGAAGTCAAAGTCTTCGATTCAATGAGATACGAATTTAAGATTTCTTGAGGGACGTAGGCTGATGATATACCTTGTATTTTTTCTATTTTCTTGTTGAATTCCGAGCTCTTTAAAGCACCATACATCTTATAGTTGACACTGGTATCAGATGTCAGTCTGGCGACAAGTTCCGTGTATGATCCATCGACTTCTTTAAGAAAATGGTCCTTTCCGCTCGTTCGTGGGAAGTCAATTATAGGATACGAAGCACTGCTTAAAGTGTCCCCATTCAACTGATTAGTTTGCAACAATCCATTACCGTTAACCCCATAACTTAGTCGTACACCCAACCCTTCCTTATGGGGCCACATTGCAGCTTGACCTGATGTAAACTAGGGTACTGGATTTCATTTGTTTGTAGTTTTCTGCAGGAATTTTTCAACTTCGTGTTAGTTGGTACCTGGTCAATCAGTTAAACTGTAGGAAGCCAAATTAAGAATGTGGTTCTCCAACTGTATTTGCTTCTTGCTACTTTTACCACTCATCAGCTCTAAGTCATATGAGTTTGATTTAACTGGTGAAGAAGAAATTTTTTCAGGTAATATTGACTTGGAAACCGAATACTCGCAGTTGTCCAATGCTTCTTTGCTTTGGGGACCATACAGATCAGCATTATACTTTGGCTTGAGACCAAGACTCCCCTTTTCTTTACTATCTGGCTTGATGTGGTTTAATGTTGATAATTACGAAGCAATTGGTAATATCAGGCACTTTTACGAGCAAGGTGACAATATGAAAAAGGCAAATTGGATATACTATGACCCACGTACGGGAGGAAGACAAGTCATTGATGACACGGAGATGCACATCAAAATCTATATTGACTTTGTGAAAAGTAAAGATGGTAAGTCTTGGGGTGTGAAAGTGAAAGCGAAGCCCCATCGTGGCTACGAAAATGTGAAAACTTCCTTTGTATGGTATTCTGGATTAGAGGGAGAACACGAAGGAGGTATTAGAGATGGGTTTTTGAAATTGGACAACAAGAAGAATGTTTTTGGTTACAGAGATTACGTCAAGTTGACAGGAGCTTCAGAAGATTTGGGAATTTTTGAACTAGAATTTGGCCGTGGTCCTAAGTCTAACAGACACCCGAAACAAAGTCAATTGGTTGACAAAGAATTAGATCCATCAACTACTCATCATTTTTCGTTAATGGTTCCCGATGAAAACGTCTGGAGAGCAAAGGATATTTTTATGACTATGTTGAAAGAATCCATATCAGTCTTAATGGAGCAGCATACTCTTGAAAGTATTCCACCTGAACAGGCATTTTTAATTCGAGATTTACAAAACTTTGAAGGAAATCTCCACTTCATTCAAAATGTTTATGAAGGTCCCTGTGAGTTTGATATTATCTTCACAAATGCCGAGACTCCAGCTACAGAAAGAATAACATTTGAGAATATTGCTTCAAGAATCAAGATGGTAAACTCAGCATTTGACAAGAAGTTTGATGAACATTTTCCACTTCTGCCACCATTTTCTAATTCTAAGAAACATAAAAAGTTTGCTAAAGAAGTACTCTCGGGCTTGTTGGGCGGGCTTTCATATATGCATGGAGATCATTTAGTTGATAGGGAAAGTGTATTAGATGAAGAATCATTTGAGTCAAATCAATTGATCGGTTCTTCAGAAGGACCCAATGAATTGTTCACTTTTGTTCCTTCCAGACCTTTTTTCCCTCGAGGATTTTATTGGGATGAAGGCTTTCACTTGTTACCGTTATTAGATTACGATTCTGATTTGGTCTTGGAAGTTGTCAAGTCTTGGTTTAATTTAATAGATGCCGATGGCTGGATTGCTCGTGAACAAATCTTGGGACCTGAGCTGCGTTCTAGAGTTCCAGAGCAATTCCAAGTTCAAAGTCCAGAAATCGTCAATCCACCAACCTTGATGCTTGTTTTTTCGTTTTTGTTGGAAAACTTAAACGTTGACCAGAATATGGGTGACGTTGAGAAGCCTATATTAATTCATGAGTCTGGTTCATTTGGAAACAGCAACCTTGGACTGGCAATAATCAATAATCCTGAATTGTTGACAAACTATACCAAACACATATATCCAGAATTGAAATCCCATTTCAATATGTTCCGCAGAACTCAGAAAGGGTATGTTGAAGAATTTGATAGAGGCGATAATACAGAAGCCTACAGATGGAGAGGCAGGACCCTAACTCATTGTCTTGCCAGTGGTCTTGATGATTATCCAAGACCTCTTCCTGCTGATGTGGCTGAATTAAATGTTGACTTGTTATCTTGGATTGGGGTCATGGCTAGGTCTATGAAATTAATCTCCAAATGGGCAGACTACGATGCTGATTATGAAGAGTTTGAAAGAATCGAAAAAGACATTATTGAAAACCTTGATAAATTACATTGGTCGGAAGACAATAAGGCATATTGCGATGTTACTGTAAATGAGGATGATGACAATATTCATGTTTGTCACCAGGGATATATTTCCTTATTCCCATTTTTAACCAAGTTTATTCCAGCCAACAACGTGGAAAAGTTGGAACATATCGTCAATGCAATTTCTGATCCAGAATTGTTGTGGTCAAATTTCGGGGTAAGATCATTATCTAAGTCTGATGAGTTCTACAGAACAGCGGAGAATTATTGGAGATCTCCCATTTGGATTAATATCAATTACCTTATCCTTGAAAGCTTGCAGCATTATAAAGAAGAGTCTAAGCAGTTTTCCAAGCCAGAGTTATTGGATAAATTCGGTGAGACCTACAAGAAGTTGAGATTTAATTTAATCAATAATGTTGTTAGCCAATGGGAAAAAAGTGGATATGTTTGGGAGCAATACGATGATGAGACTGGTGAGCCTAAAGGGGCAAAGAACTTTTTGGGTTGGTCTTCATTGGTTATCTTAATGATGAAAATGCCGGAAATAATTTAGGCTTCCATACAAACTTTATAATAATAGATACTACTGTTCACTAGTTAAGTGTAGGGTCCTCTTGGAATCTTAAGTCCCAGTTAATTTCAGGACCCAATCTTGGCAAAATGTTGGCAACGCTTTGAACATCCTTGTCACCTCTACCAGAAACATTGATGATAATATGTTGATCCTTTGTCATAGTCTTTGCCAACTGAAGTGCACCGTAAATTGCGTGAGAAGATTCCAATGCTGGAATGATACCTTCCAATTGAGACAACAACTTAAAACCCTCCAAGGCCTGAGCATCTGTTGCAGCAACAAACTTAGCTCTGCCAGTACTCTTCCAGAAAGCTAATTCAGGACCCACCCCAGGATAATCCAAGCCAGCAGAAACAGAGTGAGTGTCGTGCACTTGACCATCACTGTCCTGTAAGACGTAAGTTCTAACACCATGGAAGACACCAGGAATACCGGCAGTCAAAGTAGCAGAGTGACGTGCAGTATCAACACCATCACCGCCAGCTTCAACACCCAATAATTGAACTTCAGTGTCGTGTTCAAATGGAGAAAACAATCCAGTCGAGTTCGAGCCACCTCCAACACAAGCAACCACTGCATCAGGTAATTTTCCACCATTTAATTCTTTGAACTGTTGCTTGGCTTCATTACCAATAACACTTTGGAAAGTTCTAACCAAAGTTGGGTATGGATGAGGACCAATAGCAGAGCCAACAACATAATGAGTCGATTCCAAATGAGAAACCCAGTATCTAAAAGCTTCGGAAGTTGCATCTCTCAAGGTTTGAGTACCATTGGTGACTGCAATTACATTAGCACCCAATATTCTCATTCTGAAAACATTCAAAGCTTGACGCTTAACATCTTCCGCACCCATGAATACGGTACATTCCAATCCAAACTTGGCACATGCAGTTGCGGTTGCTACACCATGTTGACCAGCACCAGTTTCAGCAATAATCTTCTTCTTACCCAATCTTCTGGCAATTAATACTTGAGCTAAGGCATTGTTGATCTTGTGAGAACCAGTATGGTTTAAATCTTCTCTCTTCAACCAAATCTGTGCACCACCGGCGTACTCAGTCAACCGGTCAGCCTTGTGGAACGAAGATGGTCTTCCAATGTAGGAATACAAATCTTTGAAATCCTTCCAGAATGACTCATCGGCAACAGCACTTTCAAAACCTCTTTCCAATTCAGCTAAACAGGTGTGTAAAGCTTCAGGAACGAATTGACCACCGAAATCACCAAACTTTGGGTTATATTCGTGAGATTCTTCCAAGACAGGTTTGGTTTCCCGAATGTTGGCAGAGGTTTCATTCTTAAAAGTGCTAGGAGCATCAGCAACAAAGTCCTTTCCCAAAATAGATTGTACAAAATCAAATGCAGCCTTTCCTCTCTTCCCTTCTTCAGATTCACCAAGAAGAGTGATTAACTTGGAACCAATCACAACACCGTTGGCAGAGTTCCCTACAGTCAAGAAGTGTTCTCTAGTGGAAACACCAAAACCAACAGCAAGAGGAGTGTCACCAGAGAACTTTCTGACTCTGTCGCACAAAACACCGATGTCAGCAGAAATCTCGGTGAGGGCACCAGTAGTAGCCATTCTAGAAACAACGTAGATAAAGGAGTCGGCAATTTCACCCAATACCTTCAAACGTTCATTTGTGGTGGCAGGTGCAACCAATGGGACATATGACAATCCTGAGTTGGCACAAGTTCCCCTAAATTGAATTGCTTCTTCTGGAGGCAAGTCAACAACAATAAAGCCATTAGCACCGGCTTCGGCAGCATCTTTAATCAATTTATCTTCTCCATATTTCAAAATAGGGTTGTAGTATCCCATCAAGATGATAGGAATGGTGACGCCTGCTGCTCTGGCCTTGCGCAACAATTCCAAAGTCTTGACCACTGTGATTCCATTATTTAATGCAACAACATTAGCAACTTGAATAGTTGGACCATCGGCAATAGGATCAGAGAATGGAACACCTAACTCAATGATATCAACACCGGCATCTTGTAAATTTTTCATGATGGGAATAGTCTCATCAACAGTTGGGTAGCCAGCAGTGACAAAGGTAATCAAGGCACTGCGACCTTCTTTTTTGCACTTAGCAAATGTTTCTTGAAGCAAACTAGACATTATGTATTATTAGCTGGGAGTTTTGTAGAGTTCTGTACTGTTTCCTATACAAACGTTGTCTTAGACCATGTGTATTTAAGTGTTCCGAGTCGCAATTTTTCAATGGTGAGTCAGTTCAGGGTAACCCTTTTGCTTCTTATGTAAGCTACTATGAACACCTTATTTGACATAATAAGGCATATCTTCATGATTTTAGACATGGACACGTTACAGCAATACACAAACTAGAGCAAATACATACTTGGCCTGGAATGCAATAGAAGGTTTCCCCATTTGCAAATTAGAGTACTATTGGCTGATTTGCGCTATTCCCTGGCCTGACTTGTTTTGGAAGAGACTTTGCCAAAGGCTTCTTCTTGGCAGCATTTGTGTTAAGTGGATTACCATTACCCATGCTTCCAGATGTGTTTGGAGTGCTTGTCGTAGTTGAAGTGTTGGCATTGTTTGGGCTGTCTGTAGAATTTGAGCTGGAACCAGCCGTTGGCGCAGGAGTAGGCAAACTATTAGTACCGGTTCCATTGCTAGAGGTATTCGGTGCTTTCTGAGGAACTATTTCAACCTCATGTCCCAACTTTATCTGTGATAGATTGATAATCGGTAATAGCTTGTTGTATTGGGCACAATATTCCTTTATTCCAGTCTGGACTGATTTCAATCTTGATGCTACCACACGGTAGTAATCATTCTGGTTTTGATGTGTTGGTATTGTTGCTAATGCTTTGACAAATAGGGCCAAGTCAATTCGTAATAGATTGATTTCTGCTTTGAGTCGTTCCAATTCATTGTATATTAAGATGGGATCGATTTTTCCTGATGTAACGTCATCTATTTTTATAAAGTCCGGTAACTTACTCATGGTGTAATATTAATATATGCTATTGTTGGTATGAGACAGTATTAGTTTGTTCGTATTTCAGAACTGTGGGTGGGGTTCGAAATGGTTTCAGTTGATTCTTTCCGCAAAATATTCTGCGCACTACATACAAGAGAATCACTGTAGTTAGTCGCAATATATATTGTACGACACGTGAGAATACTGTAGAGTGACTAGTACTAATAACTTTTAACTAACTGTATCATCTTCTTAGAATGTGCAGCTTCTGGTAGTATTATTGTCTTAGATGAAGCTCATTGCCCTTATTTCTATGGCGAACGTCTCAATCTGGACGAGTTTGTAGAGCTTGTCCCACAACTTCACAGTACACAGATAACTATGCAACTGAAACACACGTCCATAGGACCATCAGAATGATGTACAATCTTCCATTCATTGATCCTTATCGCTTTCGTATTACAATATTAGACTCTTGCGATTCCTGTACCTGCCAGGAAACTTCGTAGCGTGTCTTAAACTCTTCAAAGGTCATGCCCTTAGGTAACATTTCCTTCTCAAAGTGTGTCTTATCCAAGTTGTAGTAGGATTGTGAAATACACTTGCTCATATGTTGAAGCATGGTGGAAAATCCAAACCGAAGCACAGATATCAATGTACTGTCTACTTCTGCATTGAACAATTTCACCCAAGTGAAATAATCCTTTCGGATCCATGCACTCAATATGGAATGCACTGTGGCGGCCCTTGAAGATGAACTTTTAGGTGAAGGAGTATTAAAACAATCAAAGTATATAGTGAACGCCTTGGAATTCTGATTGTTGAAGTGGCTGAGATGGATTATTAGAATGCTGGCTATTTCCTCTAACTCCAACGGACCCAAGATTTCGCGATGCTCCAACAAGTATAGTATGCTTGGTACATATGTATGATAATGACCGAGGGACGATGAAACTCGAATAGAAAACAAAAATACCTTCTTTGTAAATGAATCTGGTTTGGTCATTAAAAGTGCTTCGCGTAGCTTACGTAGTGAACTCAATATAGAATCAATTTCCACATGACCTTTGTGGGGCTTTGAGCTTTCCAATTTAACTAGTTCTGTTTTCTCAATGTAATATTTGATACTGGCACTCAAGTTTGAGTCACTTAAAAATGATGTAAAGGAAACTAGAATTTCACGGAAAAACGTCTCGCGTTCCTGGGGGTTCTTCTGTAATCTATTATCTTCGCCACGGCTGACAAAGCCATAACTTGTCGGTTGTAATTTAGCAATTTTCTTTTCCTCCTGAAACCTCAACCTTCGCTGCCTAGCCTTGTCTTCCAAGCTTGAATCTGACACATTGGCATCAGTTATTCCTTTGTTCGAAATAGAAGTAGAATTAGGTGATGTAGATTCATTTTGAGGCTCCTTTCTAGCATCGACATGTTTTTGATTCTTGTGTCGAGTAAATCGGCGCTTAATTTTGTATCGAGGACTGTTGCTTTCATCTATAGGTTTGCCATTGCTCTGGGTATCAATCTCTTTGTTAACTTTATCCATTTCTAAGGATCAATATCCGTTCAACTCTTTGACGTTGCAATCGTAGGCAACAAGTTCAAATTTGTGGACGTGATTTGAGCAGGTTGTTGAACATTTCGCAGAATTTGGTTTCTCAGGCAGAACCTAAAGATATTTACATCATTACAGTTCATTTGCATAAAATGTATAGGTATTGGAGCTAATTAACAAGGATGTATAAACTTAACAATTATTTGGTTTCAGAATAAATATGTAAAATAGTTACAATGACAAGTAATCGTGTACCGAAAGATACTCACTACTTAGCAGCCAATAATTGTGTAAATTCTTGGATATCAATCTCACCATCATTGTTTGTGTCGGCTTCCTTAATCATTTGGTCAACATCGGCATCAGACAACTTTTCACCAATTGAGGTCAAAACGTGTCTTAATTCAGCAGCGCTGATCTTGCCATCACCGTTTCTGTCAAACACTTTGAAAGCTTCGGCAATTTCGGCTTCGGAGTCCGAGTCCTTCATCTTTCTGGCCATCATGGTCAAAAATTCTGGGAAATCAATAGATCCATCACTGTTGACATCGACTTCATTTATCATGTCAGTCAATTCAGACTCAGATGGATTTTGTCCCAAGGATCTCATGACGGTGCCCAATTCTTTGGTGGTGATCTTTCCATCGCCATCCTTGTCAAACAAAGAGAAAGCTTCCTTGAATTCAGCAATTTGTTGTTCTGATAACTTTTCAGCCTACCAGGTTAGTAAGGATGATCTTGATTGATCCTAAACCAGAACCAACTAAACTAAGCAGAATTCTCCATTTTACTTGTAATGGTGATATTTCATTTGTTTATGTACCCATGCTTCTGTACCAATGTTTGTCACCACTTCACAAAAGTGACCCGTTACGGTAACACGAATATTGATCCCAAATATGCGATGTTACAGTACTGCAACATTGTACATCACAGCAATAATGAAACTTCTGCTGAATTTAACTCCGTTACGTACCATAGTATCGAGTTATGTGATTATTTGTACAGACAATCAACGAGTGAACTTTTATGAGTACAAATGTTTATTTTTAACCCGTAATCATTTTTCTTGTCACGAACACGAACATCAGTTTTGTCAAAAAGTTTCTTTTTATCTGCAGTATACTATCTATAAAAATAGATTCTAGACCTTGGATCACTTGGGTGCAAACATTCCTTGGTTCGATATCAAATGGGAGTGAATGAGCCAGTACCAGTCCTTCTTGCGTTCACTTGACAATAGTGAATTAGTAAGCTACATCAAGTCTCTTCTGCAAGATGAAGTTCAGGCAACTTCCACTCCGACCAGTGGCAAACTTGGGTCTTTCCCTTCCGTGAGTTCCGATCCCTTTGATGATGGTCTAGATGAAATACTAATTGGTATTCGTTCTTCAATACAGGATCATCATTTACTATGGCCAACTGCATCAACTTCTAATGCTGGGGACGTAACTTTGCCGGACACTGGCGTTTGTGAATTAAATAATGATCATTTGCCTGATCAACTGGATGAAAGTATCAATTCTGCATCTACTCTGAACGATGAGTTAGATGTGGATAACGAGGTACATAAGTTTGGAGATTATGGAACATACTTTCATTCCAAACAGCGCAAACAACAAGAGGCAGACAAGAAGTATGTTCGTTGGGATGAGGAGAGAAGGCGACATCTCTCTGATGTACAGCCTAGAAACCCCATATTTAAAGGCTGTGTTATTCATGTTAATGGACATACTAAACCTCCAATTGACAAAATTCACAAGTTAGTAATTATTCACGGAGGAAAGTTCTTGGGCTTTTTATCGAAGAAAAGTGCAGCGACTCATATTGTTTGTGATAGTTTGACCCCACGTAAACGGATTCAATTCAAAAACTATAAAGTAGTCAAGGCCCAATGGATTATCGACTGTACAGAGCAGAACAAATTACTTGATTGGCAGGACTATAGATTGATAGACGAAGTTGAATATGGCCAGAAAAGATTAACCTTTGGCTTAGACAATAAACCTCAGGCATTGGAAATCAATCAAGAGATTGGAAATATTACATCGCATACAAATGATATCCCACTTGGTTCATATGACGATGGTGATATCTATGAACTACCCTTAATGACTCAGGAGGAATCTAAGATTGACGAAGATATTGAAATCACACCAGAAATCCAACATGTAGATGATGACAGTAATCAAATGAAATATGATGCAAACCATCCAGATTTCTTGAAACATTACTTTTCAAACTCTAGGTTGCATCATTTAAGTAAGTGGAAAGCAGACTTGAGACTTAAGTATTTAAGAAAGTCACTAAAAGAAAAGAAAACCAAAAATTCAAAAACTCAAGATAAAGAAACTCCTAGAATTATATTTCACGTTGACTTTGATTGTTTCTTTGCAACTGCTTCTTGTTTGAACTATCCTCAATATGATATTAACAAAGACCCTGTTGTTGTGTCTTACGGAGGGAAATCCTCAGATATTGCAAGTTGCAACTATGTAGCCCGTTCATTCGGTGTCAAAAATGGAATGTGGCTTGGAAAAGCAAAAGCTCTATGTCCTGAATTAATAACACTAGACTATGATTTTGATTTTTACGAAAAGTGTTCTAGTGAGTTCTACAATTACTTATTATCATATAAAGATTTTGATTCAATTTTACCGGTTCTGATTGACGAAGTATTAATTGATGCTAGCAGCATCTGCTTAAGTACCAAGAGAGATCTCCAGGAGATTGTTAAGGAATTAAGTGAGAGAATTCGAAGAGACATTTACACCTTAACGAAGTGTACGGTCAGTGTTGGTGTATCCAGGAATATTCTATTGGCTAAACTTGCATTAAGGAAAGCAAAGCCAGATGGCTATTTCTTTTTAAATGAAGATATTGAAGGTTTCTTGAAAGTGACTTCAGTGAGAGATTTTCCAGGAATAGGTAATTCTGTCGTGAGTAAAATTCTTGAGGAATTAGGTCCAATTCGTACAACAAACCCAACTGTGGGTGATTTATTGGTCTTTTCTAAACAACGATTACTGTCACTTTTGGGAGAAAAAACTGGTGTCAAGATATATGAGTATAGCAGAGGTTTGGACACCACTACTGTGGGTATTGACTTAAGTGATCCAGAGTCGGTATTGGGTAGAAAATCCGTTTCAGTTGATGTCAATTTTGGTATTAGATTCAAAAAAGTTTCTGAATTGGAAGACTTTTTAATGAGACTAGCCCGAGAGCTATATACACGATTAATTGGTCTTGGAATCTGTGGTTCCAGTTTGACCGTAAAGTTTGCAAAGAGGGCGAAAAATGCTCCTGTTGTTCCACCGAAGTACCTAGGAATGGGATTGTGTGATTTCTTCTCAAAAACTTCTAGACTAGGGGTTCCAACTAATGACTGGGGTATCATAGGGACCGAATTAAAGGCTATGTACAGAATGCTCAATATCCAAGTGAATGAATTACGAGGTATATCTGTTACAATGTCAAAACTTGAGGATGTTGATAATCTCAAGAAGGACAAGCAGTCAAGATTGCCATTTAGTAACATAGGAAGGCCACAGCCAATTTTAACTTCCCCAAAGGAAATTTTGCAGCGACAAGTAAGTTTTGACAAAGGTAAAACTACGGGAGTGTCTTTTCCTTCTGTTGTTAATTATCCAGAGGAAAATCTAGGCTTTATCGATGGTATTGAATCAATTGATTGGGAAGTCTTCGATTCCCTTCCTTGGGAAATCCGAAGGGAAATCAAAGCGGAAATGAAAAGGAGAAATTTGAGGACCAACACGCCTCTGCCTAAACGGAAAACTGATGGTAGGTCTACAAAGGTTTATATGCAACAGTTGATTCCTACAAAAATTGGTACTGCTCCTAAATATATCAGGGTAGTTGAAAAGCTCGATAGGTCACCCTCAAGATCACCTTCCAAGATGAAGAAAATAAATTCAAGAACGACTCTGCCAGTGAAGCAAACTGAGACCTATGAAGATTCCCAAAGTTATGATTCCTCAGTTTTGGATGAATTGCCATCTTCAATAAAAAATGAAGTATTGAAGGATTTGGAATATAAGAAGAAAATAAGAAGGTTTGATATGGTTCCGATTAAGGAAAAAATAAGTAAACAGCATAAGGAATCTTTGGTTTGTGTGACAGAAATTACTGACGAATGGTTATCGAAACAACGATTCAACCATAACTCACCATTATTTTTGAATGAAAGTGTACCTTTTCAAACGATGAAGCAAAAAATCAAAGACTGGATGGAAAATTCCATACCTCAATGTGGACCACACATCGATGATATTAATGCCTTTGTTGAATACTTAAGGGAATTGTTGGCTCTGGGTAACTTAAGTCGGTGTTCCAATTTATTAAGATGTATTGATAACAATTTAAAATATCATCAGGCTATCCATCAGGATTTTCAGGAACAAGAGTCGGATGTTCTACCTAATACCCTCGATAATAACTCTCAGGAACTTCGAATACTTGAAGGTATAAAGGATTGGAATGAAGCTTATCATTCTATTTTGCACCCAGTACTTTCTGAGTACTGCACAGATAATGACATAGACATGAGTCGCGTATAGATCGTAGCCATTAACGAATAATGACAAATGATGACACGAATAACATAAAAGTATCTAGGAAGGTTTGGATAACATCATCTCGGGCGTTATCGATAATATGTGATTTGCTTCCTTCAAATAACGGAAGGCAATCGCTAGTATCTTCGTTGATCCAGGCGTACAAATTGGACCAACTTTGTGAAGATATAGTCAACATTAGTCCCGTATCTAGAAAACAATTACTTCAATATCATGAACCCAAGTTTATTGCATGCTTACTTAGAAAAAGGGGTGATGTCAATAGGAGTGTTACCAACTACGCTAAGATCCAACGCATTCTTCAAGAAAATAATTATAGAGATGTTTTCACTAGCTCCAGTTTGGACTCTGAACATTCAAACGACGAGAGCGAAAGTGATCCAAGTACTGATGATGACACTTACAATTCAAATGACGATAAAAAAGATTGTGAGAGATTCGGTTTGCTGCATGATTGTTATCCTTTTCCGTTCATGCCAGAATATGTCAAACTAGTAGCAGCCTCTAGCTTGTCCTCCGCAAGCACTTTAGTCAGAGAGAAATCTGATACGAATCAAAACGTAGTAATTAATTGGTATGGAGGTCGTCACCACTGCAAAAAAGGAAATGCAGCTGGCTTTTGTTATATTAACGATATTATCCTTTCAGTCGGTATTTTAAGAAAAGGGTTTGGTCGAGTTTTTTATTTGGATCTAGATTTGCATCATGGAGACGGAGTTGAAAATGGGTTTGAGTTCTCCAAGAATGTTTTCACTTGTTCAATTCACAGATACGATTTAGGTTTTTATCCTGGAACGGGTTCTTTGAAAAGCTCTACTTCGAATAAAGTGAATATTCCTACGAAAAAGGGATTAAGTGACGAGAAATTAATGCTAATCATCAATGATATTGTCAAACCATTGATATCTAATTTTGACCCTGGTGCATTGGTTATACAGTGTGGATGTGATGGATTAGGTGATGACCCACATAAAGAATGGAATCTTACTATTAAAGGATTAACTAAAGTCATCGAGACTATTATGAATCATGTACACAAAAGACCCGTGATGTTACTTGGAGGAGGCGGTTACAACAATACTGAAAGTGCAAAGTTCTGGACGTATGTCACCAAGCAAACACTTTCTGATGATCAGAATTGGGATTTAATACCTGAACATGAGCATCTCGATTCTTACGAGAAAGATGGCTTTCAATTCTGGACAGATTCAAATTCAACACCAAAGCACATGAGAGATGAGAACAGTCTTGATTACTTAAAAGAGCTAAGGTCGCATATTTTGTCATTATAGATCTTCAATTAAAGTCATATTGGAACCGCTTTTTCGTGGAATTGTTCCAGTTTTCATCCCATCTGAGTTGACTCTCCTTTAGAGCACCATGCTTGAGTATTGTAATCTTTTTATCATCTGTAAAAACGTCTGTTAAGTGTCTGTAAATCTCCTCTGTTTGCTGGATGCTTGAGTCTTTGTTGCCTTTGGTTATCAACCCATTGACACCATCCTTGACCAATTCATCAATAGCAGGGAAATTTAACGAAATAACAGGGATCCCACAACCAAAGAAGTCAACAATCTTCATCGGTAAATCAATACCACTAGATGACGTGTGGAGAGAAATTCCAATATCAGCCGTAGATAAAATGACTGGATAATCTTCGGAAGCCAACCATGCCGATCTTATTATGACTTTGTTAGAAAATTTGAGATCATTCACCTCTTGCAAGAATTGTTCTTTCATAGGACCCTTTCCTGTAACAATGAGTAAAATTGGCGGTAAATCCTTATATTCAGTGATATCATATTTTTTAAGAGCCCCCAAAAGTAATCTAAAGTCTTCATCTGGAGTGAAGGAAGTTGAACTCACTAAAATTTTGTAACTAGATAAGTTTTCAATGTCAGCAAAAAGTTCGTGGTTTCTAAAAACCTCTTCCTTGGTGATTTTTAATTCAGACAAAGGTTCAAATTTATCGGCGGGTCTGTCATGCAATGTGATTATTTTGCTCTTTCTAAAACCAAATTCTTTGTTCAAGTACGTTGACATGGCATTGGTGACAGTGAAGTGTAAGTCAGCAAAATTGCCAAAGAATCTTTCATAGAGCTTCACCAAGCGAACAAGGGGATGATTTAAATTTTCATATCTCAAGTTCAATATTGTGTAGTTGAGGTTATGCCAATCGACAATCAATTGCGTGTTTTTGCTGAACAACTTTATGAACACAATGACAATAGCAAGAATTGGAACTGATGGTGGGTTTTGAATCAAGATAAACTCAGTGCCTCTGAATTTGAAAAGAAGATTGAATATCTGTTGGACTTGGATGGTAACTTTTTTGAAAGCGAATACTATAAAAGGTAATTTTGACGTGTTCTTAATTACGTCAATTGGGTGAATTTCGATGTTAACATCGTCAAGAATTTCATAACTTGGTTGGGTTTCAACATATCCACATAAATTGACAAAGTATTCCTGCTTGGAAAAGGATCTAGCATGGTAACACATTCTTGGAGAATGGCCCAAATCACCTAACACAAAGATCGAAATAGTTCTTCTCTTGCCAGTGTACGTTCCCTTGGTGCTAACAAATGGCAAAACTTTGTAAGCCAATACTGGCAAACAAAAGTAAAAGGCAACGAGCCACCAGAGCCAAGGTCCTGAGTAGTCAAGTACGTGTCCAAAACCCTTGTATTCTATCCAAGCCATATTTTCTCTTTCAGTAAAAATGTTCAATTGAGTACGATTTGACTCAACCCAACTAGAAAAAGAATGGGAATGAAATACTGTTTTTGGGTTGTGTGTTATCACTTCTCAAGTGAAATTGAGGTGTCTTTACTTCCACGTAGTGAAGCTAATCTTAGATTTGAGGTTGAATGGAGAAACCAGGTCGTCTATTGTTTTTTGTGCAGTCTTAAAATTGATATGGATCAGCCGAGAATTTTGTACATGTACGTGGCGCTTTTACGTCCGGCTAGTAAAGTACAGCCTCAAACACTATGGTGAGTGTCGAAAAAATATTACAGTCACTCCTAAACTTTTAAGGTGACATTGATCTTGTTCGTCAATCATAATTTTTACAGAATTTCAAAAAGAAGTAAAAAAGAACGACAACTGCAGGACTCGAACCTGCGCGGGCATAGCCCAAAAGATTTCAAGTCTTTCTCCTTAACCGCTCGGACAAGTTGCCAATGTTACCGATCTGGAAGGTAATTTTAATTTATGAACTTCACTCTGGTACTAAATATGTTGAATCATTTGCATAGACAGGAAAATATATTAATTCACAGTATCTTATATGTAGCTGTGGTGAAAGCATGGTGTCTTGAAAATTGGAAGGTGATGTTGATCCATTGTCGGCGATTAGTGGTTACCGAAGTCGCTTAACCTGAATTACCTGCAGGGCGACCGTTTAATCAGGTGGTTTCAGAACCTTCAAAATTCTTGTACTCTTGGGGAGAATTCAGTAGAGATGTCAGCTATCGTGAAGTATCTCGTATATGTGGACGCTTGTTTGACTGATGTGTTGAGTTCTCATCCCTACCTTTCTAACTTGATTGTGACTCCGGCCAGTAAACTAATCACAGAGTTTATTATGATTACTTTCATCTTTGTTATCAGTTATGAAAGTATTTACTGGAGTGGAATTTACTTGGGCCTATGGGAATACCATGCCAAAGATATTTTTAAGGAGGTACCTGTCCATTGTGCTCATGTCTACGTCCGATTAAATATTGTTTCTAACGATAGCTTAAGAAACCTCCAGATATATTACAACAACAAAAAGAAATCTAAGTTAAGCACATCGTATTGGCGTGAACAGAATAAACTAGGAGATGAAATATTCTTGCTTGACAAATTCGTAAAATATCATTTTGAATTTAGTCCAGAAGATTTCGAAATGAATGACGAGCCGGAGTACGGATCAACCCTACTCCACTTGAGAACAAAAATATTGAAATTGTTCAATGAATCCGAAATATATGCCAAGTATAATCAAGACAAATTCAGGGATCCAGCATCTGTCTTGGTTTTTACCAACAGAAACGATGAATTAACATCAAAATTCAATAAAGAGTACTTGGTTCATTGCAATATCGAAACAGGAAACATCGTTGACTGTATAGTGGTAGTCTAGTTTGAGTGGGCTCCTTTTCTTTAATAGAATTGATATCTCAAAGTGCATTATTGCTAAAATTATATCTCTTTTCGGAGATTAGGTTCAAATCAAGTAATCTCTGCTCAGTAATTGTTAAGAGTTTGATAATGCGATCAAGTTTAGACTCCAACGAAAGCGCGTGTAGCTTGTTCCATTCTTCTTCCAGATTATCTTCTTTAGCAAGATCGTCTTCCAGTTCTATTGGTGGCGTGCCATCCATTGAATTGCCATTTTGTATCATTTTGCTAGGTTTTCCAGCTTCTTCATTTTGTAAAGATTGATCTATTTGTATTTGGTTCGTTTGTTCTTCGTCTTGTTCCAACTTACTCAAATCATAATCATCATATTTTGGCCCCATAAATAGCCTGTTCCCACCTTGCGAACGGTTCGCATCATTAAGTAAATTATCCTTGGTATCCAAGTTAAGGATGGCCTTGTTTACTAACCTGTAGCACTGGCTTCTTAGCGATAAGTTGAATAAATCTCTCAATTGCTTGGGTAAATCTTTCTGGTCTTCAATATTCTTGACAGTTGGATCAAAGTTAAAACACAAAAGACTCATAGTGATTTCCAACTCCTTCAATAACTTGAATGAGTTTGAGACCTTGTTTATCAAGTTTTCTCTAACAAAAGTTAGGATTTCATCTAAGAATTGTCGTTCGGAGTCTAAGTCATGTAGAGAGACAGTTAACTTGTGGTTTCGAATCATTTCTATCAAGTTTAACCGGAGTAATTTAAAATGTAACAAGTTATTTGAATCCAAAATCGTGGGAAAGTTCTCACTAATCTTCTTGGTTGCTTCGGTTATACACCCTTTAAGTATAAGCAACTTGATCTCTTTGCGTTGAATTATTGTAGAGTATCCAGAAACCAAGGTAGAGTTGATTCGGGAGTTATCCTGAATCTTCTTTTCTTGAGACTTAATTATGTTTCCTTCTGTGTCATTATATGTAATATATCCATCAATTAACAGAGAGTATTCGTCATCACCAATTGTATCCTTGCTGATTAATTTGTTCAAAAAGGGATTGAATTTAACTATTTCTGTACTGTCAATTGAGGACGGCCCCTCCAATTCAATGTCTAGTTCCTTAGCTAAAGAAACTGCTGCCTCTCTATAACCCTCTTGAATGAAATAGTCAAGAATCAAGTGGTCAATCTTTTCTCTCGATATAGTCATGTAATGGTTGATTATTTCGTATGACCCCAAACACATTTCCTGTACTTAGATTAATATGTTGCGGCTGTGGTGTTGTTTTCTTGAATTGCACTTCTTAGGTAGTGGAAGTCAAAGAATCCTCGTTCCAAATTCTAATTGTTGGATATAGTACGTTAAGGTTTGAAGTCAAAAACTACTGTTAATGTTCGATTTGTCATACGTTTTTAACAAATACAAATTTTTATTTGATTGAGAATATTTGCCAAAATTGGTTAACTTTTTTAGAAATTTATCATCTTTAAATTGTTATTAATGAATTATTTCTAAAGATCATACATAACAAATCTTGGAATTAAGATTGTTTACCTAAAAGAAAGAATTGACCTTGCGTCATTTATTATGAATAATGATTAGCTTCTCAGAATAATTCACTATTTTCTGAAAAGTAACTTTTTGTACAAACGCACTCTGATACATATAATAATCTTTTGCAACCATTACAAACTATTTCAGAGATTCTAACAGAAATCATTAAATCAGACCGACAAACAAACCAAATCTTTAAATTTCGAGGTACCAATAGTTTTCAAGATTGAATTGTTGGGTGAATTATCATGGCTTTAATAGATTTTAGCAAGTTTTGCATTAAGCGCCACAAACAGGAGAATGACAATGGAAACAATCTTCAAGAACCAATTATGGGTAGTACAACCAATAAACTTAACACTAAGATATGGTCAATGAATAATATGTTTAATGATAATGTTTTTGATTTATTGAATATGAATAAAGATCATAATCAAATGGGGCTGAAGCCTAACCCTTGCAATAACATTAATGTACCAGTCAAGGAAAAACAAATTCAATCACCGCTGAAGATTTCAGATGAGATAATTCACTATATAGATAATGAAATGGGTCGTGGAAGAGGAGACATTATCTTTAAACCTTTATCACCCCAAAAGGTTGCTTGCAATCAGACAATTAAGTTACCGAAAGCCAACCTATTTCCTTCAGAAAAAGTTAATCAAGAGAACAAAAATCAATTACTGCAAGATAATTTACAGAATCAATTATGGTGTCTGAATAAGAAGTTCCTGCTAGACCAGAAAATCCGAAATTTAGAAATGGACAATAGAAGAGAATATTCAGATAAGTTCAATGATTCACAAACAGTGATGACTCAAGGCATATGTTCTCTAGATCCGTTGGCTTTGACAACTGAAAATTATCAATCAATGAAAAATACCACGGAAAGAAATGTAATTTTCTGTTTCAACACTGATTCAGTTTCAGGCAGAGCTAATGAAATGCAGAACGTAACGTCAATCCATTCAAAAATAGCAGGTGAAGGAAAAATAGAACCATTCAGCATGAAATTGAAGCAGGATCAAGATTCGCTTAAAGAAATTGGGTCCACATTGAAGTCAGGTTTTAAAAGTGAAGATCTTGACAACTCAAGAGAAGGAAGTACATCTCGAAGTTGGTATGCTGAAAAAAATAGCTCGAAGTCTTCCATTGAATTGCCTCCAAGGAATCAAGATGTTGATAATTTTCTCGATCTCGCCCAATCACCTAAGCTAATCTTGGGAGATCTGAAAATTGAATTATTTCCAAGTGCTATCTTGGGCACTCTGCCAGAAGAATTAAAACTTATTGAAGTGGAAACTAGATTGGCTGCAAACAAAGTGTTTGAAGATTTAGAAAAGCTAATGGAAGAAAAAGAATCAGAACTGCAAACTAGTCAAAAAGAAAATCAGAATTCATCAATCTTTACTTCACAAATGTCTATGAATGAAATGAATCACAAGCGACTGAAAGAACTTGATGCTTGGGAACGACGTTTGCTTCAAAGAGAAAAATCTTTAAGATTAATTGAGCATCACAGAGAAAAGATAAGAGAAAGAAACATATTTGAAGAAACAAACAGAGGTGACAGAATACAAGAAATTAAGCAGAAGTCATATTATTGCCCAGAAGCAATGTACAGCTTCTACCAAAAACCCTCCCTCGTTCCATCCGAAGGGACAGTAGAGAATGAACAAAGAATACATCTGAGTTCCCTTGTAACAGAGATTGCTACTGCACCTTTTCAAACTTCTAAACATAACCATTCATGCTATTGCTCAGCTTGTCGAGAGGTACCGTATGTTGGAATTTACGATACTCCAAAAGGAGTGTCTTACATCGAGAAATTTGTTGACTTTGTGGAGATAAGCTACCAAAATAATTGGTATTCCCGTTATGTTCGAAGGCATTACAAAAGCTAATACCTAAATATAGATACTTGGAATGCAAAAGACAACAATTGGGTGTCCCTCTTGGAAACTCAGACCTGATCCAAAAAGGGGTATCAACCAAAAATGAAAAAAATTAGATAAGTAAATGTAAACTATAAAAGTTCGCAGTAGTCTACGGAGAATAAAGATCGCGAGATTAGGTCCGCGTGTTATTTATTTTCGTGTGGACTACCGCAAATCGCACGATACCAGATCTGCAAAGTCAGATAACTACCATATAGGTTCTGGCAACATTCTAAAGAGAAAGCTAATTTGTCGCGATCCTCACTCAATTTATGATTTGGTATTCCTTTTACCACATATAGGACCATTTTTCTCAATACACTAAGCATCTTGACAAATCACCAAGATGATATCGCCAGTTGTCCAAAAAGTATTTGTGTTATTATCGTGTACTTTCTTAGGGTTGATATGTGGAACTTTATATTTGTATTCATCCTACAGCCCTCAGTATGCTAAACAGCTAAACTACTCAGTGACAGACTCATCAACTATAGCACTTTTGGGAACGATAGGCGTTGCCATAACTGGTCCTGTTGCTGGATCAGTAGTGGACCGCACAGGTTACTCTTTGGCAATGATATTAGGAGGAATCGCTATTACGCTAGGTTATGTTGGCATGAAAATTCAATTTGATAAACAATTTAGCAATCTTGCTATTTCTGCCTTTTTGTTGTTTGCGATTGGATCGGGTTCAACATTCATCAACTTGGCTTGCTTGAAATGTTGTTCTGTTAGCTTTCCTAGCATAAGAGGTGTGGCAACTTCATTACCTTTGGCATTATATGGGTTAAGTGCTCTCTTCTATTCTGTGATTGCATCTACCTTCTTTCCTGGAGATACTTCGTCGTTCTTAGGCTTCATGGCATACTCGTCTGCTGCCATATTTGTATTGTGTGCACCAAGCGTTATGATTTGTGACAGAGAACACAAGACAAAGAGACCACCAATACACCAGAGACACTCCAATTCTATCGAGTTAACTTCTTTGAGATCACATACACCAAGCACGCCACAATTAAGTCCCAAAGTTTCATTATCCGGAAGATCACCAGGATACACAAGCCATAATGATTACAACCAAACGTTGAAAGGAATCTACCTTGTCAAGTCTTTCCATTTTTGGTTGATTTTCTTAGTTACTGGCACTCTTGCTTCTTTGGGACAAATGTACATATATTCAGTTGGATACATGGTAAAAGCCTTAATAACACAGAAGATGGACTTGAGAAATATCAGCAATAATGCAGTTCCAGTAACAGAAATCGAGAGTATTCTTCAGAGAGACCAACAACTTCAAGTTGGATTGATTTCCATTGCCAACTGTATTGGAAGAATACTCTCAGGTATCACAGGGGATATAATTTCACAATCGTTCAAGAAGTCTCGATCATGGCTATTGTACGTTCCTTGTATCGGATTAATGATTACCCAGGTTATGGGTGCAACAATTACAGAATATTCCAGTTTATCCTTGAATTCGTTATTAACTGGATTCTTCTATGGTTTCACTTTCTGTATCATGCCGATTATAGTCGGTGATACGTTCGGATTGGCAAATTTCTCATCTAACTGGGGTGTAGTAAGTTTGGCACCCATATTGCCCAGTTTTTATTTAACAAGTTTGTTTGGTAAGATCTATGACTCAAATTCTCAATTATCGACAATCGGCGACCTGCCAACAAAGGACCATATTTGCTTGTATGGAAGCGGGTGCTACAATTCTATCTTCACACTTACGTTTTTTGTTTCATTGTTCTCCATAATCGTTGTTACTATGATTAATGTTGGCCGTAAGTGGTCGGTATTGGCTCGATTTTTTAACAATGATTTTGATTATACACGAGGAATTGTATCTCCGACCCAGGTTGGTAGATCGAAAGTTGAAGTTCCTGTTCTAGCATAGCATTAAATGAATATTCAAGTGATTAGAAATTGCTTATACCATACTATATACATATTATTAAGCTCTTCTTCTTGAGCCGAAACGTGAAATCATTCCAGTAGACGGACTTCTAAGCATACTTGGGGAAGAACTTATCCTTTGTCTGGGATAAGCATGTCGCTCCCCAGTTTCAAAGATTGGTTCTGGCTTACGTGGACCATGCAACAGTGAGATATCATCTCTTTCGGTAGTATCATTGTCTGTATCAAAAGACAAATCATCAATATTTCTGCTGATCAAATACCGTAAAGCATTATACCAAATGTTGTGCCTCTGTCTAGTTGCACAAGTGATTTTGATACTCTTATCAGGAGATCTAACAATAATACTCTTGTAGTACAAACCTGTTGGTAATGGATTGTTATCTTCCACACTTTCGACGCCAACAATTGCGGCAGCTCTTGTTTTCACAGACGATGGGTTCGAAAGAATAGGATTAGATTCCGACCAATACAAAGTCAATGAGTAGGGATGAACCCAGAAATATCTTTCATGACGACTTTCAGTAATAGAACTAAACGGTCCCAATCGACGATAATACTTGAACAAATATTCCCCAATTACAACTTGAGTGATTGCTGGAATCATGGCCTTATCTGTCAATGAGACATTGGTAGCAATTGAAAGAATTCCAGTTTGGATTGAATCAGTTAAACTATGATGGTGCGATAAGTTGGATCTCACAGAACTTGACGTAGCCATACTACGCTGCAATCTAGAATCACGGGAGCCACCAGATGGAGGTGTATTCTTCACTGCAGTAACAGGAGGAGTGAACTTCGAACTATCAGAAACCACACGTTCAGGAGGAGTACGTGTATTCGTTTCTGCGAATGTCGGTGGCTGTACGACAACAGGAGTCACAATGTCATCTTTATGCTGATATCCTCTGATATCGGCATATTTCTGGAAAATTTCATCGGAAACTCTATCGATAGCCAAACTTTTGAGTTTAAGCAACTGTTGGTAATAGCTTATAGGCACAACCTTCACATTATCCACCTCAGGTTCAGTTGAGTTGGTTGTAGAAACAAACTCAGAGACAGGGATACATAATAACCCCAAATTCCGTCCAACCTTTGAGAATTGTTCTCTGTCCTTTACCATTTCAGTCAACTTTTCATATTTCGAAACTTGCTGATCATCTAAAACCGATAAACCTCTTTCAGATGCTTTTTTTCTTAAAATCTCTTCTGTTAATACGACCTCAGGCAGATGTGTTGAGCTGGCCTTCAAACTTTTGTATTCCTCTTTTTCAAGCAATACTAGATCAAATTCACCCAGTTTCTCCACTATAATCTGTCTAGTGATCTGTTCTTCAGAGTTTCGCAAGTTGAAAATTTGGTTGTCCTTTTCTGCAATTGCTTGTTTCAAGTGAAGTAATTCTATATCAGGTATTAAGGTCAATTTTTGTGCTTTAGCATAGTCCGATACCTTTTCATCATTTAACTGAGATAATTCAGAATATTTCGATTGTGGGATGACCATCAAATCCAATTTTGCTGCACTTGCAGTCAATTCTCCACGACTCAAAACAAAAGAATCATTTGCATCATCAAATGAATCATCTGTCTCATCAGACTCCTTAGCGATGGGTTTGGATTTATTTGCTTTAAGATCTTCTAATTCACCTTCAGGAATGACAATTAACCCAAGATTTCCAAGTATTTTCTTTGCATTCTCAGACAGATCTGCCCTTGCATTTGCGGCAAATAATGCGCTTGCTGTTTCACCTAAATTCTGTTGATCTGCAAGAAGCTGTTTGTAATCATTTTCTCCAATGACAACCTTGCCAGCTTCCTTAGCCCTTGTATGGATATCTTTGTTTGAATCACCTTTAAGTAATGCAAGCGCTTCAACACCGATCAAACTGAATCCCAATGCAGAAGCAGCATTTGATAAATAATCATGCGAAGGATTTGTCGAGTTCTTTTTAAAATTGTCGTATTCTGTACGATGAATAACAACTTTATTATCCAAGGCTGCGCGATTTTCAAGAGGTGTTTCTGAAATCTGTTTGAGAGAATTATAGTCTTCAGTTGGAATAGCAACATAACCATTAAAGGCCGCATGTTCAGAAATTTCTTTAATTGAGGGTTTGTTAGCACGGACCAACAATTTATCATAGTCAATCTGAGGTATTAATTTTAAGTCTGTGCCACGAATCTTTTCTTCCAACGTAGTGTTAGCTTGTTCTTTCAACATCTCGTACTCTTCCTCCAGAAGCACAACATGTCCATTTTTAGAAGCAAGCTCTGTAATATGTTCAATAGAAGTATTGGCAATAGTATTGTTTAATTGTTCATGTACTGACTTCTGGAGGATTACATGATCATTTGCAGATGCGTGCTCACTAATTTGAGCCAAAGTCGGATTGATTGCTTTCTTCTGAAGTTCCTCAAATTCTTCGATAGATACTAAAGTCATACTCATTTCTGCCGCCTTATCTTCAATAGATTGATTTGCTAAGTTATTTAATTCCTTAAGCTTTGATTTCTCAATGAGAGCCAAGTTAAGACCATCGACTTTTGTCTCAAGGTGTGAAAGAGGTGGATTTTCAATCAGGGATTTCATCAGATCATAATCTTCTTGTGAGATAACAACTAAATTTTGTTCTTTAGCTTTATCCTCAATACTTTGATCAGCAGAGACCTGTAAAGCTTCCAACTCATCAGTCTGTATAATAGAGCATTTATGATCAAGTGCTTTTTGCTTAAGATGTTCAAGTGTTGGAATTTCAACAATGTTTTCTATTTCTCTCAACCTAGAGGGTTCAATCAATGTCATATTGGACGCTCTTACATGGTCATCTAATGTACGACTTGCCTTTCCATGTAATTCTTCATACTCAGTAGGTGACAAGACAAATAACCCATGTTCTCTAACCTTTCCCGCAATGTGCTCAACAAAATGAGTGAGTTCATTCGGCTCAAGCTCAGTTGCCTTCGACTTGAGATGATCAAGACTTGGGTGGTTAGCCATTTTATCCAACTTATCAAATGATGACAATTCTAGCATACGGTATCCCAACCGGTCCGCATGCACTGTGACCTGTGAAAGATCAGGGGAACTAGCACTCTTTAACAAGGAATTAAAATCTACCAATGGGAGGACCTTAAGGTCGTGCCTACTTGCAAAAGTTTCAATTTGTGAAATTTCTGGATCAGTGGCCAAAATTCTTAATTTTTCAAGATCACTAACTTGAATGATCTCCATCCCATGTTCGGAAGCTTTCGATCTCAAGTGTTCAACATTAGGCGAGTTTGAGGTCTTCAATAAGTCATCATACTCATCATTCTTAATCAATACACATCCAATAGATTTCGCTTTCATTCTAAGATGGTCTTCATCGGGAGAGTGAGCTGTCTTTAAGAGTTGTTCGTAGTTAACATTAGTCACAGCTACTAATCCCAAAGCTGTTGCTTTTTCTTTAACATGATCCTCCGACGGAGAATGAGCCATTCTTGACAAATTTTCAAGCTGTTGCAGGCCAATAAGAACATAATCATGATCCTTAGCTTTTGAGTGCAAGTGATCAATGGATGGAGATTGAGCCATATTCAAAATTTCAGTATATTTCTCCTCAGGCATTGTGACCAAATGGTGGTTTTTGGCTTTTTGTTCAATGTACGCTCTCTCTGGATTTTCAAGTTTCGATAGTAAGGAGTTGTAGTCATTTTTTTCTAATGTTACCAAACCAAGTAATCTTGCTTTATCTTCAATGTAATCTTTTAATGGTGATTCAATCATTAGTTTCATTTCAGAATGTTCCTCTTTGCTCAATGTCACTAAATTGTGAAGTGTGGCCTTCGACTCAACATAAGATTTAGTTGGTGTGTCGAATTCTTCTTTAGGTAACACAACATATCCATGTAATTTCACCTTCTCATGAATGTAATCCTTGGATGGATTATCATAATCTTGGATTAGTTGAACTAGTTTCTGATGTTCGTCTTCTTCTAATGTGATATGACCGAGCTCTCTAGATTTAGTCTTCAAATGATCAATAGATGGAGATTCAACTAATTCTAACAACCTGGAATGCTCACCGATCGTCAAAGTAACCATATCATGAAGCTTCGCCTTCTCTTCTATAAACAATCTAGAAGGATTCTCTAATTTCTTAACCAATTCTTCATGATCGTCTTTTTGTAAAATTATCAATCCATGGCTGGCTGCTTTAGCTTCGACATGTTCAACACTTGGTTCATGGGCTTGCTGTCTCAAATCATTATACTCCTTAGAAGTCAAGGGAACTAGATTATGATCTTTAGATTTTGAAATAACGTGTTCCATTTCTGGATTGTGTGCCAACTGATTTAATATGGAAAGTTGTGACTTCTCTATAACTTCATAGTTCAACTTCTCTAATTTAAGTTTCAATTCTTCTAGAGTAGGAGAAACAACACGATTTTGCAACTCGACTAATTCTGCACTATCAATGAGCGTGCTGTTATAACCATTTGCCTTTTCCTCCAAAAATTCCCTAGTAGGCTTAATAGTATTTTGGTTTAATACTTGTAGTTCCTGGGAATCAACAAGACCGTATCCAAGGGCTTCGGTCTTTTCAGTCAAAAACGAAAAAGTAGGTTCATCAATTTTCTTCAACATTGATTCATATTCACTGGTATTGACAACAATATGACCTTGATTTTCCGCTGATGTTGATAGCTGAGCCAAGGTAGGTGACAATGCTCTTTGTTTTAACATATCATGCTCCAGCTTTGGGATAAGAATATGCAGATGGGTTTCAGCTTTACTATGAAGATGCTTCAACTCAGGGTTATGTGCAAGCATTTCAAGATTAGTCAACTCAGTCTTACCAATTGTGACACGATCATGCGTTGCAGCTTTTTCATTAACATGTTCAACGGAGGGTGTATGGGCAAGTGCCATTATATTTTTCAATTCTTTATCATCAACTATGCTGCATTGGTGTCTCTGTGCTGCCAATTGCAACTGTTCCATATTAGGTTCATTGGCTAATTTTTCAAGGTTATCAAATTCTTGAATTGGGAGGATTTTATAGTTCAATGCATGTGCCTTTTCCTGAATATGATCCAAATGAGGTTCATTGGCCAATTTCTCAAGATATTGATATTCTTGAATTGGAAGCAACTCATAATTCAAAAGCTGAGCCATAGACTGAATATGGCTTATAGGTGGGTCGTTTGCCAATTTTTTCAACTCACCATATTCCTCATTATTCAATACGACATGATTCTGTCCTAGAGCCTTCTCACGTAACTGTTCAATAGTTGGTGAATCTGCCATATCTTTCAATCTATGATATTCCACGTTACTCAAAATGGTACTGGCAAACATGCTTGCCTTACTTTGCAAGTATTCCAAGTCAGGGGATGTTGCCTTTTGATATAATTCATCGTATTTCGAGTTTTCAATGATAAGGTGGTTCAATTCACCCGCCTTCATACGAATATGTTCAACAGAAGGCAGATTTACAGTGTCTTGCATAACATCAAATTCCTCCTTAGATAAGACAACATTTCCTAATTCCCTTGCTTTCCCAGATATATGTTCCAATTTTGGTTTATTTGCATTTTCATCAAGGATTTGATATTCCTCAGTTTTAATAATGTTATAGCCAAAAGCATGAGAATGAGCCCTCAATTGCTCAATTGTTGGGTTATTTGCATGATTAACCAATGTCTCATATTTACTTTCAGATAGTATCTTATAACCTTTCTGTTGCACCATTTGCTCAAGATGTTCAATAGTAGGCTCATTGGCAAGTTTATACAACTCAGTGTATTCTGTCTTGGAAAGCGTAACCAAGTTGTGTTTGTCTGCGTGTAGCTTTATTTGATTCAAACTAGGATCGTTAGCTGACTTAGTTACCTGATCGAACTCTTTCTTATGGATCATCACCTGATCATGAATGCCAGCATGCTCTATAAGGTATTCCAAAGTAGGAGATGAGATTTTATGATTCAATTCATCAAACTCTTCGTTGCTTATCATCCTATGGTTATGATTTACCAGTTTTGACACAAGGTATTCCAATGTAGGTTGAGAAATGGAGTGATTAAGGTTGTTGTATTTGTCTTCATGAATGGTCACCAAGTTCTGTGACTTTGCTTTTTTAGTGATTTCATCAACAGATGGGTTGAGTAACGACTCATGCAATTCCCTACTCAAAACAACTGATCCCATACCAGTAGCAACCTGAGTAATCTTTTGAAGTGAAGGAGTCAATAATTCCGTATACTCTTTGTTTGAGAGAGCAACCATATCTTTTCCTTTAGCTTTCTCAGTAATATGCTCAACCGAAGGGTCATTAGCCGACTTGTGTAGCTCGTCATAGAACTTGGTTGTTGTCACTATCAATCCCAAATTGTTCGCTTTCTCTGTCAAGTAGGACTTCGTAGGCTTTTCATATTCAACAGATAGCTTTTGATATTCTTCAAATTGAGTGTCACTGATTGCATGCAAGTTGAGTTTCGAACATTTAGAAAGAATGTAGTCCTCAGATGGTGAGTTATATCTGTCAGACGTCTTCGTTAAATCAGAAAATTCCTGTTCTGCAATCAATTTGAGTTTTTTGTCACTTGCTTTTTGTGAAATATATTCAATGGAAGGATCATCGTACAGGGACGATATCCCTTTCAACTCTTCAAAATCTTTTGAGGGTAAGACGGTTAATCCATTTGATTCCAACCGTTTCTTCATTTCTTCTCCGTCAAGTAATTCTTTGTATGCCAGCTTGCTTAAAACAACGAAACCTCTGGTCTCTGCAAGTTCAACCAACTTGTGATCTGCCACAGAGAAAGTACTATTTTCTTCCATTTCCTTGAATTTCGACAATGGCAATAGGACGAGATTTTGTTTACTGGCGTAAGCCTCAACTTGAGCATCAGTCAAAGTACCTGTAGCAAATTCCTTAGATAGTGTTAGTTTCTTAGAAGGTATGATTGCACTACTAGCATCAGAGTCAGAATCAGAATCAACCTTAGTTAGATGAGGGGCTTCACCCTGAAGGGCAGGAATCCCAATACCTCTACTTTGAATTGATTCCAAATCAGAAAATGAACTGTTATTCCCACCGAACGGTTGCAGCGGTTTCGAAGGGGTGTTTTGAATACTATCACCAATGAAATCTTCCCACTTACCACCATCGTTAGGGAACGGAGAGCCCATTGTGTCGTCATTTGAAATCAAATATTTTGAACTTCTGTTAGGAGAAGCGAAACTTCTGTTTGGAGTCTGGTCATCTCTGGCAAGCTTGATCTTCTTACTGGACTTTAATTGGGGTAATCTAACAGGCGACTTCTGTAATTGCTCATCATTTCTTGTTCTCAATAATGCAGATCTCAACTTGGCAATTGTTCTATTAGAGTGATTAAGCGTGGCACGAAGAGTTTCTACTTCTAGATGAGGATTTCTAGGATCAGCAACCGGAGCCTCATGAGGTTGTGAATCATGGAGGAGACTATCAAAGTCTGGTGTTTCATCATCGGAATCAATAATTGAGGTGGAAGACACTGCAGAGGTGTTCTTTAAGCCAGTCGTTACCTTCTCTAGGTTTTTTTCTTCTTGAAGGGTGGTGATCTGGGAATGTAATTGATCATTTTCGTCATTTAATTCTTCAATCTTCTCATTCAAGTCATTTAGGTCTTTATTAAACGAAATTTTCAAAGTATTGTAATTTTCGTTTACGGATCTGTTTTTTAAAAGCAAGTCTTCATTTTCTTTCTGTAAAGCATTGATTTTGACAGAAAGTTCTTGATTAGAATTGGCCAACTTTTCTTTGGAGGAGTTAAGAGACGTAATTTTCTCATTTATGTTAATCAAATTGGTTTCTAATTCCCAATTCTTGTCCTTGAGATCACTCTCATTGTTAAGCTGAAGGCTTCGAGTATTTTTCAATTTTTCAATTTCATCTTTGAAAGCTTGAATCTCATCGAGAGAAGCCTTAAATTTGAGTTTGTACTTTTGGTTCTCAGCTGTCAACCTACGACATTCACTTAACAAGTTTTCACTTAAGCCAACAACAAAATTCATATCATTACCTTTTGATTCAGGTCCCAATGTTGGCGTTGACTTGCCCATTGGAAGGAAGGGAGTCTTTGCAACTTGCAGTGACACATCTCCCAGTGTTGCTTTTCGAGTCTTTGGCAAGGAAGGCAATTGAAATATGTTTTCATTCTTGTTACCCAGATCAGCACTCGATCGAGACAATTGTTTATCAGACTTCTTGTTGAAGAGTCTTCGTTGGATGTCGGAGAACTGTCCTCGAATATCTTCCTTAGGTTTGTCAGCCATTATAAAAAGAAGTCCTTTTTCACGCTAAAATGTTGATAATTGCAAAAGACAATTTACGGAGAGGCGTGGTATTTTTGTTGTCTGATCTATTACACACATTAAACCTAAAAAAAAACAAAACAAGTCGTGCGACAACAAACTTTTGTACAGGACTTTGGTTAGACCTTATTTGCAATCACTTCATAATAGGACGATTATTACAATATTATATATTGTATCTTATATGCTTATACTACTCACGGTTGTCATTCTCGTCATAAGATAACCCTCTATTTTGAAGCAACCCCACCGTCACCGAATTAGAACGGTAGTTATTAGGTCTATTGTTGATGTGTTTTTCACTTATGGCATTAGTTAGTTCTTCTTTGTCATTTCCAAAATGCTTTGCATGTGGGAAGGGCGAGTAAATTGGACCTTTCTTGTAATGGTTATTGAATAAGTAATGATTTGGTTTATTAGCTGGAACCTTGAAGCTGTCGCGTTGAACTTGATCAAAAGGAGCTGAGTTATTATTAGCCAATGGAGATGGCCGGTACGTCAGAGTCGTTGAATTATCGACAGGCGAATCCTTATAATCATTTGATTTAGGAGCAACGGCTTGACGAATTATATTGTCCTTCACACAAGTACCACTTGCAGTTGAGGACTCAAAATAACTGTCTGGCGAAATTGTAGTGTTGGAACTCTTCGCAGAAACTAAGGATAGTGAAAGATTCATATTAGTTCCACCAGTGTTAAGCAACGTTTGATTCGTACCTTGTCCAACAGAAAGACTGGTTCGTGGAACATTCGAAATTAATCCATCAGGAACATCCTCAAATTCTGGCAAATCATCTTGGAATAAAATAGGAACATTGTACGTTGGTACGGTCGTATTGTTAATGTACCGTGGCAAATTTGATTCATATGACTTGGTTCTGTTACGACCACTAAGAATGTTTGGTCTCGATGGTGGAGCCACTTTTGATGAAAATGCCAAAGTCAAATTACCTTCCTCATCACTGTCAGTACTATCCGAACTAGAAGAATAAGAAGAATAGCTAGAAGCACTCGAAGGTCTCCTAGTTGGATTCGAGTTCGGTGCAACACCTTCACAGTCACTATCATTCATTCCTGGTGTCTTGCTTGGCTTTGAACTAACATCAAAATTAACAGATCTGTGTTTCATCAGACTAGCCAAGTCAAATGCTTGAAATTTTTCAGTAATGCTATCAATGTTAGAAACATCGACACTATTGGAATTCATCATTGCCAAGTCGGGATTAGACTGAGCAGCCTCACTTGGTCTTCTTAAGCGCTCACCAGGAGAGCTGGATGTATGATCCTTCTTGTACTTCCGTCTATTTTTGGTAAATTCCTGAAACTTCAAGTTCAAGTAGTCGTCATTTATACTGTCCAAGGAAGCAAAACTTTCACTTAATGGCAACGACATGACGGACGATGGTCTTCTGATAGCATCAATACTGATTGGCCCAACCTTGAGTCTATTTGCAGACTGAACTTCTGTTTGTCCTGAAGAACCAGACTTAATATTAACTGGAACTGATATCGGTGTAGCATGTTGAGTTGAGTGCATGTTCATATTTGAAGGGACTTGAGACAGTGACGAACCAAGAATCAAATTCAGAGGAACATCATCTTCAGTAGAGACACCCATTTGTGAGGAATATGGACTTCTGGCTGCTATCACAGGTGTAGACAATGCAGAGGAAAAGATACTTGATTTTCGTCTCTTGTCGTCCTGCTGTTGAATTTCTTTAAATGTATCAACAACAGATTGGTTTTTCAAGTATAAATCACCGCCAACATTTCTTTTGGTTTCAATCTGAGGAGCCTCTGACATTGCGACTGAGCTTCCCCTTCTACTTGAAGTAGGTGTATGAGAATCAATCACATCCTGAAGCACAATGTTTGGATTTCTTCCTTCTCTCATGCCTGCAAAAGAGTTAGGATTTGTCTTCGTAGAGTTTGGAGATACAACGGTTGAATTTGTGGATACAGTTGGTGATGCAAACATCTGATGAGATAAAGCAGATGGGAAATGCGGAGAGTTGAGAAGTCCCGTATCCGTCCGACTCAGGGCAGCTTTCGGTGTGAAGTATGGATTGTAACTGGTCTGAAAGGCCTCCGAAAGAATTACCGAATGATTCCCAGCACTTCCACTGAGTTTCACAGAAGAGTTAGGATTAGAATTGCTACTAGAAGATTCATCACTTGACGTGCTTCTAGAATGCTCCAACTGAAGTGCTGCAAATTTGGCTCTTACTTCAGCATCCTTGCTTCCATTTGCCTTGATCGCCTTTACCAAACTTTTTTTGATTCTAGCTCCAATACCAACAACAGCATTGTGTATCTCATCCTTGGATACGATGTCATTTTTCTCCTCATCATTAATAGTAAAATCCAACAAGCCCTTTTCAGCAGTGTTGTTCAAATACAAGAGTTCATTCAACAGCTCGAGATTATCTTCAAGATCCATAAGAGTGAAAGGATGTGTCTTTATGTCTTTAATTTCAATCCGAGATTCTGGATTCTTATCCAACATCTTGCTTACCAAATCTTTGGCTAAGTTAAATTCTTCTTCACTGATATCACAAGGAGAGTTAAAGTCATCTTTGGTGGTAGGGAACTCTAGCTTTTGATTAACGATTACCAGAAACAACTCAAATTCAGATGCAGCATTAAAGGGAACCTTACCAAAAAGTAAACAGTATAATGTTACACCCAAGGCCCAGATATCTATCTTGTAATTGATTTTGGAGACTATCTTGGTCATACTCAAACCATTTTTCAAGGCTTCCAACGAAGACGCGGATCCTGAACTATTCATCGAAGAACGTCGAGATGTTGAAAAGTTTGTCTCACACAATTCTGGAGCAAAAAATGCCGGTGTACCCGCTGTCTTGGCTAATTCTAACTCATTAACTAGTGAACCATCGCTATCGTTCAATGATGAAGCAAATGAGACACCAAAGTCACTAATCTTCACAATATTGTCGGAGCTGACTAATAAATTAGCAGGTTTTATATCTCGGTGGACGATACCTTGTAAATGCAAATACTCCAAGCCCAACAAAACATCTCTGAAAATCTTTCTGGATTGCTTAAATGTTAAGTTAGGAGCAAATGTGTCAGATAATAGGTAATCTTCTGAGAAATCTCCACTGCCCCTATGACCATTTTGATGATTCAGAGCTTCTCTGAGTCTGTGAGCACTTCCACAACAAGGAATGTCGTCTGGATCATGATGTCTTAAATCCGAATGTTGAGACTTTTTCCACCTGATTTCACCTTTCTCAAGATATTCTAGAACCAAGTATATCTTATGAGAAGAAACATCGTCTAATACTTCTCTTAACTTAACAATGTACATGTGATTGCACTTTTTCATGATTGCAATTTCACGCTTGATTTTCATCTCGTTATCATTCAATTGGTTTATCTTTGGTTTAGAATTGCTTCTCATACGTAAACCTGGTCTATTATTTTTTGGCTTTCTGCTTAGGATCTTAATAGCTACCAAGTCGTTATTTATCAAGTCCTTGGCCAACTTAACTTTGCCATGTTCACCTTTTCCTATTTCTCTTAAGATTTCGTAGGTGTTGAGTACTTTTCTTCTTGAAATCGGGTCATATTCTAAGAAAATACGAGTAGTTTCTTTGATTGGAGTGTGGGGCCGGGTGGCCGCAGAAGTACGAGGTGAAATTAAACCGATTCTTGGAGATACAACTGAGGGAGATCTAACACAATCGTTATATATGGGATCTGTAGATGAGACTGATGATTCGCGTGATCTTGATAGGGTTTTTTGAAGTAGTCCTGTAACTTTATCAAAGACATGGTGTCTGAATGAGTCTTGCTCCAGAGGAACTTCAACAGGGATGTCCGAGTCGTTGTTCGTTATAATGGGGCTGCCTGGAGAAGGTAATGTTGGGGTGATTGGTTCGGAGGTCGATACCTCGGTAGTAGCAGACGCTGTTTTATTCAAAATGAAGGAATTCCCTGAGGTAGAAATACGTTCATTTAAGGAGGTCGACATTGTTGAATGACATGAGCCAACTGAAAAACAAAACTAGATGGTGAGTATCTCAAGTGTTATATCTAGTAGGAGATTTCAAGCAGACGAATGCAAAAGTGTAAGATATATTATTAAGTTTTGGTCTTGTATGTGAGTGAAAGTATGGTATGTTAGCAATTGGCAAAAAAATCTGTTGATTCGACAGCACGTGAGAGATAACCCAGTTGGCGATCTTCTTAGAAGGGGGTAAAAAAAAGAGGGAAAATAAATAATAGAATATTCTATGGATCCTTTTGTGACTGCGAATTATGAACTGGCATCAGTTTTGGGGAGCGTATCTAAGATAATAGGACACCACCGAGTTTCGTGTCTGGAGATTACGATAAATTATCACCTCCAAAAAAATACACCACGAAATGAAGTGACGACAGAACTGAATGTATGACCTACCGAATTTTGAGCGTTTACATCAGGGCAGACAAATCTTGCAACACTCAACAAAACGTCTTTTTTTCCAAGACAACTTAGTAGGTGGTGAGACGCTGCCTCGATATTCTACTGACTGGGGAAATATCGAAGTATCCATTTTAGTACAGTATGCATATGATTATGGGATATATTGTGGTTGTTGTCATGTAGATGTGAAGTTGTGAAGATGTGTGTGTACACTTGTGTCGTTTGTATTCGATTCTATCACGTGGACACACTGTGTTTTGTTCTATTATTTTTTTGTTGTTGTCTGGCATTGTTTCGCTTATTTTTCAGCAGCAATCACAAAACCAAAATCCTCTTCATGCCGTGGAGGTTGTTGGATAGAATCTCTCTTGGTACTCATTTGGGAACAGTCAAATATGTGGGCACAATTCCTGATTGGAAAGAAACCATTGCTTTAGGTATAGAATGGGATGATCCTGCACGTGGGAAACATAACGGACTTGTAAATGGAATCCATTACTTTAACACGCTGATCGATGGCGCTGGATCGTTCATCAAATCAACAAACCATAAGTTGGATCCACGGACAGACTTCACACTGGCTCTCAATGATCTGTACGCTTACAAATATGACTTCACTACTGACTTGCACTTTGGAACGAAGGTTGTGGAAAGTTACGGCTTTGGGAAGCTAAATACCTTACAAGCCGACATGGATCACATACCGTCGGTATCGCTACAAAGAAAATGTATTTTTCAGGCAGGTTCTGTGCCTGATTTGCCCAAAGTTACCCATCTTGATTTGAGTTACAACTTATTCTCCGATACACTGGAAATATGGTCAATTGTACAACAAATGCCTCTTTTGGAATCATTGATCTTGAATGGAAACCGTTTATTTTCCGTTTCTCATCCAATATCACTGTTTGATTCTGTTCGTATGCTTCAATTATCATCGACCAAGCTTGCAGTACACTATGTTACAGAAATTGTCTCGGCATTCCCCAACCTCGAGGACCTTGTCCTAGCTGCAAATGGATACACAGATACCGATTTGGCTAATTTATCTTTACCAACTACTCTTAAATCATTGGACATATCGTATAATGAGTTGGAATCGGTACCCGCAACGTTTTCCAATACAAACTTAGAATCACTTAACGTTTCACACAACAAGATATCAAGCATCCCCAATCTGAAGTTCAGCTTGAAGTCACTAGATCTTCGACACAACTTCATTAGTTCTTGGAATGTTATAGATCAATTATACTCAAATTTTGGTTCTCTCAACCAGTTGCGAATCAACGGGAATACTCTCTTTGACAATATTTCAATTGACGAGATGACCATTATCTTGATTTCTCGCTTTGAATGCCAGGGAAAAGACGAAACACAAGTGGAGAATAAGTTACGAATGTTGAATGGTGCAATATTATCGAAACAGGAGATTCTCAATGCTGAGATTTATTTCATATCTAAAGTTGTTCAGGGTAAATACTCCATCGACAAAGAAAGCATACGATGGAAGAAATTGGTACAGAAACATAATATCAAGGAGGCCAGTACTCCAACTCAGAAACAAGTGAATGCATTTAAGAATAAAAAGTTAATTTTGCAGGTACAAATTAATGGAACGTACAAAACAAGAACCTTTCTAAAGGACAATACTGTCTTGAGATTAAAGGGAATAATTTCTCAGTGGCTTACAAACAAACCCATAACTGACTTCAAACTTTATTACTATATTAATGAATTTGAAGTTAATCCACAGAACCAGATAAAACAGTATCTTGATGACAACATGGCGGAGCTAGACAGTTACGGATTTCTGCCATGCCAAAAGGTGTATGTTACTTAGATAGATGTAAGTTGTTTACTCAACAAAGTTCCACAATCCATCGCCCAAATAATGTAACAATTCAATGCCAATTCCCTTATTCTTCGACTTGATTTCGTCCGTGCTCATCACCAATTTACCAATGGCAAGAGCGTGCTCTTTACCTTCGGCATAGACTGCAACTAGACTACCGACTTCCATATTTTCTTCTGGTAACTTGGCACCAGCAGAAGTCAATCCCGGACACATGATGTTGGCTCCTGACAACACAAACTTGATGGCACCTCTATCAACCTGTACTCTTGGGAAACACTGTGGATATTTATGGACAATTCTCAAGGCTGGAATCAAGTCATCGAAATGTTGAAACAAAACAACTTCGTTGTCAACAGAATACAACTGAATTTTATCCTCACACTTGATCAAGATCGCTTGAGACTTCTTCGGTATTATGGTGTCAATGACTGGTTCCAAGTCTTCAAACTGTCCTACAAATTTGGATTTCAATCCTCTTTGAACAGAGGACTTAATGTTTGAACGTGAATGAACGTCTTCTTTACTAAACTTTTTGAACATAGTATCTCTGATCTGTTGGCTAATACTTTTGGCAATTTGCACATTATCTTAAAATGGAATCGCAACGAAAATTTTTTTAGACGTATTATATGCAGACCCAACAATATACTTCACTACTGTATTGATATGTTTACATGTAAAGATTTATAATTACAATGCCACCATCCAGCAAAAGCCTTGGTGTCATCGCACTCAAAGGAAATCTTTGAATTAATATGGCCCCTTACAAGATTTCCGGAATCGTGTCCAGAATAAATGTATCCAGCTCAAGATCTAACACAATAAATATTAGACCGAGCGAGGCACAAGGCGTCGTTGTTACTTCTCCTTTATTTCACCTCAATGAACTCACTGTTATGACTTAAAAGAGATTCACATTGACTGAAAACTGTCAACGTTGTCTGGTGAGTTGGCCTTCAAAGAAGAACCAATTAAGTAAATGCCAAAAATTCCCTAAATATTCGTAACACGAGGCTACAATACTAGGAGCTGTCAGGTTATAGTTTTCAACCAGCAAAAACATGATCTCGGACGAATCCTCACTGATACACGTAATGCCCCTGCATAAAGATAGAGAAACAAGAAGAGCAAAATGGTTTTTTCAAAACCATGCTGGATTTCGCTTCCTTTTATACTCCTCAGATGTCTACGCGAAAAAAAAAGTTGCCATCCGGGTAACACTACGCAGCCATATCTTTCTTATTCATTATTCATCAACTATAAACGATTCTGTACCTTTCCAATCCATGTCTACCCTGGTAATTCCCAGAAATTGATCTGGAGATAATCCCTGTGAGACACTGATCAAAATATGAGTCTTTTTGCTATGTCCTATTTTTCCACAAAAAGCTTTTGATTGCCCTTCTTCTATATGTATACCTTCTATGGGATTGTAGAAGTCAATTCGATCATTGGGATCTAGCGTGGTATAGTAAGAAGTATAGAGTTCCATAGACTGATCTGAGTCCAAGAGTCCTTCTCTATCTCCCACTATGTATATCTCTTGATCTGTCTGCGTTGAAATTGTTGGAGAAACCCTCTCTGATGCACTTTGAAAAATAAGATCACTAGGCAATCTTGCAAGTTCTTCATCAAGATCATCATCAAAAAAATCATCTTCAGAAACTTCTGGTTGTTGTACCAGACACTCCAAGGATTTATTTACAGAGTAATTGGGCAAATCGAGTGCAACGTCATGGAATGAGCTCGGGACTTTTCTTATTTCCAATTCCGTTTCTGCAATGATAGAAGGGGATTTAATTTCCATTTCATACTCGTCGTCAGCCACAAAAACATCATCCGAAAACTCGTTTTTCATAACTATTGCATTCTCAACTTCAGACTCCTCAACGAGTTCATTCTTTTCGTGACCAGTGTCATGAATACTTTCATCTTGGTGGCTCTCATTAGCGGAATCTATAGTCTCTGGGGTCTCGTTGACAATAACCTCCCCCACGACATCATTTTGATCAACCGCCTCTCCTTCCGATTCGACTATACAATCAAGAAAATCTTTTTCTCGATTCCTCTCCTCCACTGACTTTGTATCTCCAATTTCCCGAATCATACTTGTAACACTTCTAAAGCCTGTTTCAACACCATCAGGCATGAAATAGACCTTTTCCTGTTTCTTTTGCTTCTTTTGTTTCTTCAGTCCAGCCTTACTCGTTGAAGTCTTACCAGTCATATACTGAGTAGCAAGTCGTAAGATCTGGTCTTCATCTTCCTCATCTCTAATCTCAAGGTTAACATCAGGGACTTCTATGAACCTCTTTTCAACAACCGGTGTAAACTCCGGAGGAATTATTCTGTTTCTTTCCGCTAATCTAATAACATTACCAGTCATAATGTAATTTTGAATATACTCATACCCGTCCATTGCTCTGTCAAACTTTGACTCTTCATTACCAGAAAACAAGAGCAAGACTTTACCATCTCTCTTACGAGCAGTTCTTCCCATCCTTTGAATGTTCTTGATAGGCGAGCTGGTTGAGTCGTAACATATAATTAAATCAACCTCACCGATGTCCAAACCTTCTTCTCCAATGGAGGTTGCAACTAAGATATTATATTCCCCATTCTTGAATTGCTTAATGATCTGTTTCTGAAGCTTTTGATTCATACCTTTCATCTGCGCATGCTCGGAACTTGATTTTCCAGAATAATTACTTGGAACATTCATTTGGCTGTCTTCATCATTATCATCATCGCTTCGTTTCCTTTTTCCAGGTTTTTTCTGATTAGCTGAATATTTTGATTCGTCAAACTTGTCCTTCTCCTTTGCTTGACCGATAAATATATGGGGCTTCAAAGCATTGTCATTGAATGCTTCTATTGTTTGGACAATTTCCAAAGCAGATTCTCTGAATTCTGTAAATATAATAACTTTTGAATTGGGTGTATCATTCAGGATGAAGAATTCTTTCAATTCTTCCAATACAGCTTCTATCTTGGGGTGACTAATTATACTGGGATCCTGTACTATACTCTCAGCTTTTTTCATCAACTCTTCGATCGATTCATGATAGTAGAAATCTGCATTGAGTTTATTCTTTGACTTCTTTTGTTTCCATTTGGTGGTAAATTCTAGCCTTTTCGCAGAAAAGTAACTGTAAAAAGACTTGATTCCATAAATATTCAACCTTCTAAAACATTGACCAACTACACCAAGTAATTGCAATATAAAAAAATTTGACCATTTCAAACCTTCTGGAATTGTTCTGTTCATGGCCAACTTTTTGGATGCATCTATGCACTGGAAAAAGTTGATTTTCAGAGGATCTCTCATTTCATAGATCTTTCTTTCGTTGGCCAATTTCAAGATTGGATCTATTGCTGTGCATAAATAATCGATACATTCAAGGATAGCTTGAGATTGACCGATGGTCTGTCTTTCAATCTTTTTCCGTTTCATGTATCGTATAATGTCTATACTTCTCTCTGTCCTGACTTCAATTTTTGAAATTAACAAGTTGTCAATGATTTCTTGCACACCATCAACATCGGAGGCTGGTGTGGCAGTTAGAGCTAAGATACGGAACGAATTGTTGAATCGTTTAAGAAACTTGACCACATTATTATATGCATAGTTACCTCTAGATCTATGTGCTTCATCTATCACCAATAAAACCACAGACTTTGGATTTACTATGCCCGATGCCAAATCGTTTTCCACTACCTGTGGAGTAGTGAAAAAGACACGTTTTGAGTCCCAGATCTCGCCTCTATTCTTTCTGTTCTTATCGAGAAGCACAGCCACATCTGTTGCAGGTATTCCTGTGATGGAACAGCAAGCTTTAACTTGTTGTGCTACCAAAGGCTTTGTTGGTGCCATGAATATGATTTTCGCCTGGCTAAACCATCGAGTGAAATTCAACATTATCGTTGATGCAATAAAGGTCTTACCCAACCCAGTGGGCAATGATACCAAGAGATTGTCGTAGAATGCACGCTGAACAATATTATACTGATAGTCACGAATCTCAAAGTTAGTGGGGTAAATGTACGTTGCCAAATTCGAGTATTCTATTTGATGATGTGCTGGAACATTGATGGATTTGGTTACAGGAATCTCTTCGTATCGTGGTTTCGTCGCAACCACCAAACCATCTAGTGTTCTTTGCACTAGTCGATCTCTTGAGGTGGGGGGTCTGGCCGTGGGTGCGGGTGGTGGGTGATCTGCTGAATACGGTTCTCCCATCAAGATAAGTTGTAACTCTTCGTCATTATCATCAAAAACAGAGTCACTGTCGTTATCTATTTCGGCCATTCTTCCCCATTCAGCTCTGACGTATTAATTTTGGTGGTGTATCGTGTAGTTGAGGGCAATATATTTTTGCAAACAAAAACAAGCGACGCGATCAATTTTGGTAGCCATCTTCTTCTTTTTCACCGGCCAGCAAGAAATGTCTCAAGATCCATACAAGATAATCGGGCAATCAATGCAGAGATTGTCGGAACCGATGAAGGAACTACTTACAAACCATAGCGAGTTTATGATTCAGAATTTAAGTGTTGCAAACAACCTTGCGACTGTGCCGAAACTTAACCAAGCATTAACAGAAGAATTAGCAAAGGCACCCAAAAAATCTCCCACAACAAATGATACCGGATCAGAATAGGGAGTATCACCATCTAATACAGGATATTTTATGTGATGACGTAACTTTTGAATTTCTAAACAAGTATAACTCATCACAAGCCTCCAAGCCACAGGATCCTTGTCGGTTTGTGGTGTGGCTATCCTAATAGATTTTGGTACCTTCTCTACTGCACTTGCCGTGTTTGGGTAATAGAGTTTATTAATCCCGGAGATATCTTAATTTCACACTCATATCTTTGACACGATATCTAATGTACATTGCTACCTGAAGCAAGCCCCTGAATTTTCTTGGGAGAAAGCTTACCCAGAAAGCATATAATTTTATGTACCTTTGACGTGTTACCACAGTATTTCATGCGATATGACTGGTGAAAAATATTCTGCCGACCCGATCCAGAGTTGACAGGTGCCGTAATAAGACAGGGACTTATCAAATCTGGCCCCAAAAATGCAGCATTAAGCTACCATTTGATTACAGTAACATCTACTTTTGGCCATTTTGGATTGCCAGACCAGATTCAAAAAGGACAATAATCTAACTGACTGAACGAGGCCCTTTTTTTATTTGTAAACGGGCAGCCACAACTGCGGTATCTCAATTGCTATATTTTTTGCACCAATTTCACCCGAGCCGAAATACTACTACTACCACTACCACTTCTAAATGTCAGTATAAAAGAATGTAGAATTGGATTTTCCTTACCCAATCGTTCAATAGCAAAATGTCAGAAAAAGCAATCCATTTATTGAGCCAAGGGGCAGGATATGGTGTATTGGTTGGGGTCGGTGCTGTATTTGCGGGTGGAATGATCCTCACTACCAAATTGTTGCAAAAATACCTTCATGAAAATTCCAACTCCACTGAAACTTTTTCTGTTGCAAACAGAACAGTCAAAACTCCATTGACAACATCCGCCGTTTACTCATCGTGGTCTTGGGCCACAGAATTACTATGGTGTACGACAATGGTTTACAATTACGGAATTCAAGCTTCTTACTTTTACGCAGCTGGCTTAGCAATCCAGATCGCCGTAATGGCTACCATCGGTATTCACGCTAAGAAAAAGATCCCTTCAGCACATACCTCGTTGGAGATCGTTGGATTGAGATACGGAACAGCCTGTCACATATTGTACATGTTTCTTTCATTGGTAAACAATTTATTGTCGAGTTCAGCTATGATCCTTGGTGCCGGAGGAGCAATCTCTATTATTGCCGGTAATTTAAATATTGTCGCCAGCTCCATGCTAATTCCTTTCGGAGTATTACTATATACCGCTGTTGGTGGATTGAAGGCGACATTTTTAACCGATTTTGTTCACACGTTGATCTTACTTTTGATCCTTTGTTATGTAAATACTTCAGTATTGACATCCAAACAGATTGGTGGCCCATCAAGCTTGTACCATTTGTTGAAGGAAATTGATGGCCAAAGATATATTGAGGGAAACTATGAAGGGTCCCTATTAACTGGAAAATCGCAAGGGGCCTTATTTTTTGGCATTATCTTGACGACTGGCAACTTTGGATTGACTGTTATGGATTCATCTTTCTGGCAAAAGACTTTTTCAGCAGATGTCAGATCAACAGTTCCCGGTTACTTGATTGCTGCCGTTCTAATATTTGCCAATCCATGGCCACTTGGTGCTATTATTGGTGGTGCTAGTATTGTATTGGAAAACACTCCAGAATTCCCCACATATCCACGAGCTATGACGGAATTTGAGATAAATTCAGGCTATATACTACCTTATGTTTTGAAAGCTGTTTTGAGTGATCGAGGAGTCGGTGCCATCTTATTAGTGATTTACTTGGCGGTGACTTCTACTGTCAGTGCTCAGATGATCAGTGTCAGTAGTATCATGTCGTTTGATATCTACAAAAAGTACATCAACCCACAAGCTCAAAATAAGCACATGATCAGAGTATCTCATTTCGGGGTGGTATTCTTTGGATTATTCTCCGCTGGGTTCTCGGTAATGTTACACTATGTTGGTGTCAACATGACTTGGATGGGATACTTTGTTTCAATGGTTATTTGTCCTGGTGTTCTTCCACTCATCTTCACCATTACATGGGATCGGCAGACTCAATTGGCTGCTTTTTGTGCACCAGTTGCTGGACTCGTGACAGGAATTGCTGTGTGGTTAAGTACTGCGTACCATTACTACGGTGAGATTTCAATTGTTAGCAGTGGTGGACAATTACCATGTCTTTTTGGATCATTAACCGCGTTATTTGTCCCTGGAGTGGTTAGTGTTGTCATTAGTTTGATAAAGCCCGCTAAATTTGACTGGAATACTTTGCGAGAAAGCAATATTCTTATTTCTGACGAAAAAGGTGATATAACTCACAAGGAAGAAGAAGAAGGAGATTATGGATCTGAACAGACAATAGTACGGACGAATGAAAAGAATGACGTGATTGTTGATGAACAGAATACAGATACTTCAGATTCCATTTCAGTTTTGGGAGAAAACTTAGAGCCAAGTGTCGTACAAGATAAGGAAATAGATTTCTATATCAAGGTGGCCACTGGTACCTCGATATTTATCCTTTTAATCACTTGGGTTCTTTGGCCATTACCACTATACAGAGACTGGATTTTTACAGAAGCTTACTTCAAAGGTTACATTGTGGTTGGTCTTATTTGGGTATATGCAGCTTTGTTAATTGTTGGAATATATCCGATTTATGCTGGTCGTCACTCTATTGGTATCGTTTTTAAAGGTGTTTATAGAGACTTGTTTAAGAGAAATAGAACTAGATAGAAATGAATGAATACTGAAAAGCACGCGCACATATTTTCAAAAAAATTCCAAACCTTCTTTTGATAACTAATGTTCAAGACAGTGGTCTCTACTTCCAAAAGTACAATTAGAACGCTCCAAAGAAACATGGGTTCCATTAAAATGTCATCAGAGACCCCAGGTCCTATAGAGAAGGGAATTGTTGACAAGTTGGTTGCTAACTTGAACCCATCTCATTTGAAGATAGCCAATGATTCTGCTAAGCACGCCCACCACGCGGGAATCAGAGGTGCCACCAATGTCACCGAGTCACACTTCCGGATAGAAATTGTCAGTGAGGCTTTTGCGGGCAAGAATATGCCTAGTAGACACAGACTTATTTACCTGTTGTTGGATGACGAGATCAAGAATCAAGGCGTACATGCTTTGCAAATGAAGACAAAGCTTCCTAGCGAAGTGAAAGATTAGGCCAGATGGCTGGTGTGTAAATAACTTTATATATTAAAAAACAAACAAAAATCTTGAGTCAAGGATTAAATACAAACAATAAAATACAAATTCGTTAGATCAATAATCACTAGCACTGACGCCATTAACTTCACCGCCTTCGATGTTATTTGATTCTTGAGCAGAGGCATTCTTTGCTACCAACTCAACGATTCTTCTAATGACTGGCAAATTCAACCATGCAGGGACATATGCTTCGACTCTTGAGAATGGTCTCAAGTTTATCGTTCTGAATGGATCATTGAAATGGCCATCTGTAGAAACCATCTCAAATAACTCATCTGCATTCGTGGAATCATTCGCCTTGACCTTATCAGCAACTGCTTGTAACACATTTGGTGCAATTGGTGTTTCATAATCAGCCACATAATATTGAGAAATCAACTTTTGGATTTGAATTGGTTTCAATGCATAACAGATTTCATAGATGATATCAATGTCGTCAGGGGTATTCTTACGCAATTGCAATAACTTTGCGGCTTGTAGCAAATGGCTTAAGTAAGCAGATCCTTCCTGAATTTCATGACCTTTACACCATTCCTCTAATCTGGTGACGTTATAGTTCAATTGAAGACCTCTCTTCCACGACAAGAAATTTCTTCTCATTATCAAATCATTGAAACAAAGTGCATCCACAAATCTCAACAATTCAATAATAACCTCATTCATAACTTCCTGTTCAATAAAATAAGACTTCATAGACCAGTAGACGGAGTTAAAGAAACTCAAGATATCATCCATCTTGTATTGAACTCCTGGACTGAACACCTTGGCCAAAAACGGAGAATTTTCTGGAGCCATAAACCCCGGTAAAGATTGGGAAAGGACAACTGCAGATACAACCTTCTTTTCCAAATCCTTCTCCATTTTCTTCATCCACATGTTATATATATTGTAAGAGAGAGATTCGAAATCTTCCTTGACAACTGCAACTAGTTTAAGATATTCGTCAAATTCTTCTTCACTCATTTCGTTAGACAATGTGTCGTTTGCAATAATAGTTTGTTGTGCATATGAAACAAAGGAGTATAATTCATGGGTATTGGACAACCAGAATGCACCATTTGGAATAACATCATCGTCCTTCAACGTAGAAACAATCTGTTGAATTGATGACAATACTTCTCCCAAAAATTCTTCACTTTCTTTGGTCAAACCCAATCTCCACATGTCAGACAAGATGATAATGATAATTCTGGCCGGGAACAAGACTTCCTTACGGGTCAAGTCAGCAGCAACGCCAGCTGGAGGAATCTTTAATCCCTTCAACAAACCGTCAACAATTTCACGATGCAATTGTCTCGAATCTCTCAACAACTTGAACAATTCTTCATTAATGTCATCAACGTTGGCCTCTTCATCGTTAGAAACCGCAATGACAGATACTGGTCTGTTATTTTCCAAGGAAGTTGGAGAGTTCCACGCTAAAGCACTACTATGACGCTTATTGCTGACACCTCTGATCTTAGGATTGTTGAGAGAGCCCGCAGCGGCACCAGCAGAGAAGGCACCGACACCACGACTGTTTTGCTGGGATTGTAAATTAGCAAGTTCAGACTTCAATTGTTCAATGTGGGCCTTCAAATCAACTTCAATTGTGTCACGCTTGAGCAAGTCATTCTTGGCCTTATTCAATTCTTCAATGTTACGTTGAACTTCTTCCTTCAAGTTGGATTGTTCCTTGGTCAACTCCTCTATCTTCTTTTCAGCATTGGCGTATTCGTTCTTGATAACACTCAATTCCCTGTTGAGATTTTCAATTTCTAGTTGATGTTCGAGGCTTTGAGAGTCATACTTCTCATTGAATTCAAGCTCCCTACTCTTAAGCGTTTCATGAGCAGCGCCCTGTTGTTCCAACAATACTTTCAATTGACTGATTTCTTCGACCAACTTCTTATTGTCTTGGATCTTAGATGCCAAGGATTGGGTTAAATCAATGACCTTGTTTTCTAACTTGTAAGAGACTTCCTTGAGCTTGTTAACCGACTTGGCGTCTTGTCTCAACTTATTCAATTCACCAAATGCCAACTTTCTTCTGAAAGTAGATTGGATCAAAACAATGGCCTTCATATTCTTCTTGTGTTCTTTTCTAGCAGTGTATCCTCTCCAAGCATTTTGAATTGTAACAGCAGATCTTTCAGTTCTCAAGTTCGTGAAGTTTCTTCTTGCTTGCAAGCCTCTAATAGATTTTTGCAAAACAACAATAGAATTGAACGTGTTCTTAATTTGTTTTTTCACCATGTAGCTTCTGACCAAAGTTTGAATCAAAGTAGCAGCGTTGTCTTCAATCTCTCGTTTGATTTGCATTCTCTTAATGTGACCACGAACCAATGCCTGTAATTTAGTGTGAGAAACTTGAATTTGCAAGTACTGTTTGCGGAAGTAATGCTTTCTCATATTCTTCTGGATCATAACAGCAGAGTTGAACAACTTTTCTGACCTTAAGTTTTCAAAGTAAGCCAACATACCTGCCTTAAAAAAGATCTTAGTGTTACCCAATTGATACTTGGCCTTATCTGTGATATTTGAACCCAAGATAGTGTTGCACAACTCGCTGACAGATTCTTGCGTTCTATCGCCACTCATGACCTTAATCCAAAGATCAGAGTGAACCAAGATATGATATCTATCAGCAAACTCGACGTATGACCATCTGGATGGGAAACCAGCACAAGAGATTCTAATTGTTTCCAAGACACCACAAGCTCTCAATTGAGATAAAACCATCAATGAATCAAATTCCCATGCTTTCTTTTGTTCATTCGGCTTGATACATCTGATATAGTGGACATTGGTGGAGTTGATGGTTTTCATCAATTCAATTAAGGAGTTTTTAAACATCGAACCCAATGTTGGTTTCTTCAGAGCAATGGATTTCACCTTCAGAACAGGCTTATTCTCCTCCAACTTGGCACTGTTTTTCTCGATGATTGCCAAAACGGACTGCAACAAGTCATTTGTAGAATTCTTCATCACTTCCAAGTGTCCATCACCAACAGTGTCTCTGTTCTTTTCAATAAAACCGTCGATGTCATAAGTAACATCCAATGCATAATGACTAACAATAAATTTGGTCTGTCCAAATCTTGGTTTCTTGAAGACCTTATTAGTAGGTTCCTTGTCCAAAGTTTGATACATCTTTTCAATCCAGGTCAAATCCGTACCTGCTGGTAATCTCGATTCTTCATCTAGTAAAGAAAGGACCCCCAATCTATTTTCAATCAAGTTAATGCATGGCTGATTGTCTGAAAAATCAATAAAGGACCATTCAATCTCTTCCTTAATATATTCTTCTTGCTCCAACTTGAAAACGTGCTGGTTAAATTCTTGTTGCAACTTTTCGTTAGCATAGTTGATACAGAACTGTTCAAAAGAATTGGTTTCAAAGTGTTCGAAACCGTAAATATCCAAAACACCAATAAAGCTTTTAATCTTGGACTGGATTTCTGGTGGACATAAATCAGCATTGACATAATCAACCAACCAATCGAACAAGGCAGAATAAATATATTTGGCAACAGAATCCCTTGCGACCAAAGCCTGCTTGTGGTTTAAGTTACTAATAATCTTTTCGGATCTAGTTGTAATTTGCTTTTTAACACACCACTTACTGAAACTGACGGGATCAATACCTAATAATTCACAGGCTTTGACCAAGTTTGGTTCGTCAGATGACAAAATAGCATCGTTTCTGGTAGCAGCAATATCAATATTACCAATGTGCAAAAGAGCAGCTAAAATCTTATAGATTTCAAATTGTTGCGAGTCCTTAATACCAATCAATGCCAAAGCTTCTCTAGTTATGTCGAATTCTTTTGCATCGTCAACACCTTGGATTTGTGCGGAGCCACCTTGATTGGTGTATTTATAGTCATCAGCATGTGTCAATCCAAGCTTGGATTTCTCATCTTCATTCATACCTGCCAACAATTGGTAGAAGATGTGGTAATTTCTTTCTGCTGTAGGCTGAAAGACCAATCTAGATCTTTCCAAAAGGTAAGTTCTAATTCTTGCTCCGATAATGGAGGTTTCGTTGTCAAACAAGATTTCCAAGTACTTACCAAATCTGGAAGAATTGTCATTTCTAGTAGTTTTGGCGTTACCAAAAGCTTCCATGATGGGGTTGGTGGCCAAAATTTGCTTTTCGACATCAGACATGTCAGACTTGTGTTCGGTGCCAATGTTTTGTTGCAATTCAGATTCTTCTTCGACAGATGCAAAATATCTCATGATGTATTTGGCACTGACAGTTTTACCAGCACCCGACTCACCACTGACAACGATAGTTTGGTTCTTTTCGTCTTGTTTCATGCATCTATAGGCATCTTCAGCGATAGCAAAAAGATGAGGATCCAACTCTCCTCTTCTCTTACCAGCATATGCCTGGATAATATCCTGCGAGTATAACTGATCTACTCTTTGAAAAGGATTAGTGGCAATCAAGACAATACCCGAGTAGGTATAGATATTCAATTGAGAATACCGCAACTTGATAGCATGCAACACAGCGGGTTCGTTCAAGTAGGACAAACTTGTTAAATCCTCAGCAGCTTCTAAAATGGGAGGATTTCGTAACGGAGGTAACTTCTCATTGTCTTCTGAGAGGTTGTCAGTCTCGACAACGAAGACTCTGTCTTCGTCTGTTTCTGAAACAAGTTCCAAGATATGTTTCTTGTCTTTTTTGTTGTTGGTCTTGACGGTAGTTCCAATCCATCCCAACTTTTCGTCTGGATACCAACAACGGGTACCGACATCATAAGCAGAGACCATGGTAGCGATACAATCAATGAACGATAAAAATACACACCAACTTTCTCTCTAAATATAAGCGTGTCTCTTAAGTATTGCAAATGACAACCCTTTGTTTCGTTCTCAATGATGCTTAGTGTGCTAGAAAGAATAGACGCTTTTTTTTATCTAAAGGTTTGAGGTGGGTGTTTTGTACGTGTTTTCAATTTTTTTGTTGATCCGGGATTTTGCAGGTTTTGATTTACAATTTGTGTATAAAATCCTTAACCGAAGTGTCACAAACGGAATTGGTGGGATGTACACGGCAAATTCTCATTTCAAGTGCTTGGACTTCCCGTTTAAGTTGATTTCTTTTGTCTCTTGATTAGAATTATACGTAGAAGTGGCTACATGATTACATACATTGCAGTACTATATTTTATTTGAGAACGAATTCTATAATTGACCAGTCGAGCTTGTTTTAACTTAATAAAGGCATGTGGCGACCATTGGTTGTATAGTGTAGTGTACAGGAGTCGTAGTAGGGTGTTTTTGCAGGTTACGTCTAGACGCGTTAAAGTAAAAAAAAAGATAAATAGTATCGCGGACTAGGTTTTTTCGTTGTTTTGGATCTTCAGAAGAAGCGTGTGTAACACAGTATCGTGTGTAACACAATGTTTTGTCGTGTCGTGTCGTGTCGTGTCGTGCCGTGCCGTGCCGTGTCGTGTCGTGCGTGCCGTCTCGTATCTATGGTGCAAAATATCATCGGTCCGAAACATTTAATACCCATACCATTTTAGTATTATTATTCAGCAAGCATAAGGCCGCTTGATGAAACAATGGATGGTTTCGAGCTTGCTTCAAGGGAAATCCGATTCGGATCAAAGACAAGGTTGCTATTACAAACATCATAAATTGCTTGATTGTTTTCAACGGAGTAGTATAATGTAGATCGAAAAAGGTTCCTTTTTTTTCTTTTGACATACTGACAAATGGAGTTGGTTGAATACGGAAATTTGGGGTGATGCCATTTTGACATAACACAAAAAATTTCATAAATGTAGTTTCTCCGAAACACTGGAAAAACATCATTTAATTGAATATAATAAAACGGTCTGATGGAAGGCAATCATAACTATAGCCAATTGGAGACTAGGGGGCTTATCATTTACGGCCAAATGGGTCTAATTTTCCATATATTTTCGGTAATTAATAGTTAATCGGTTAAAGAAAAAGAAGGCTTAATAGCCAACAGGGTCTGTCAGAGTGAGAATGGTGGGGAACCACAGATTTTTTTTTCGGGCCGTGACAGACTATAAAGGAAGTGATATTTCAATCCTGTTTGAATTATTTTCTCAGGATAACAGATACTTTTGCTAGAAAATGTCAGAGATTAAGGTCGAGGAACTTAAGAAACACAATACAAAAAACGATTGCTGGGTGGCTATTCACAATAAGGTTTACGACGTCACCGATTTTATGTCTGAGCACCCGGGAGGAATGGGTGTTATTCTTAGATATGGAGGCAAAGACGCAACAAAAGCCTTCGATCCGATTCATCCTGGCGATACTTTAGACAAGTACTTGCCTAAAAAATACCATTTGGGTGCTTTGCTGAAACTGGCTGCAAATGAAAAGAAAAAGAAGAAAAAGCACGAGAAGCGGGAGAAGCAGGAACAGAAGAAGAAAGAAGGCTTGACTCTTCAGCCTCTCACCTCTGGTAAGGTGACGGTTGGAGAATTTGACGTTGAGTACGATGAACAGGATGACAAGTTGCCAATTGTTTATGTTGCGGACTCCGAAACAGCGGGAAATGTGGTAGCAGTATCAGGATCAGGACCAACTGGAACTTCATCAGCGGATGCGTATGATGATGGTGATGGTGATGACAGTGATGACGATGACGAAGATGAGGAGGAGGAGGATGAACCTGTTTCAGAACAAGAGCTCCAAAGACGTCAATTGGTAAAGAAGAAGCCAAACTTAAGCCAAATCTATAATCTTAACGACTTTGAATTTGTGGCTCGGCATACCATGGAACGGACCGGCTGGGCTTATTACTCCTCTGGATGCGATGATGAAATTACCCTTCGTGAAAACCATTTGGCTTATCACCGTATCTTTTTTAAGCCACGAATTTTAGTCGATGTAACTCAAGTTGATACGTCATTCACTATGTTGGGAACAAAGAGTTCTGTTCCGTTCTACATCAGTGCTACTGCTCTTGGTAAGTTAGGTCACGAAGATGGAGAAAAGGTGTTCACTAGAGCAGCAGGAAAGCAGAATGTGATCCAGATGATTCCTACGTTGGCATCTTGCTCATTCGACGAGATTGTGGACCAGGCGATTGACGGACAGACACAATGGTTCCAATTGTATGTCAATTCGGACCGAGAAATTTGTAAGTCGATCGTAAGACATGCTGAAGAGAGGGGTATCAAAGGTTTGTTCATTACGGTCGATGCCCCACAATTGGGCCGTCGTGAAAAGGATATGAGATCCAAAGTGTCTAACCTTTCGTTTGTACAAGGTGATGATGAAGATGCTGAGGTTTCACAAGGTGCTGCGCGGGCCATTTCGTCTTTTATTGATACCAGTCTTACCTGGAAAGATCTTGCCTGGTTCCGCAGTATCACCAAAATGCCCATTTTTCTCAAAGGAGTGGCAACTGTTGAAGATGCTTTGTTAGCAATTGAACATGGAATTGACGGTATTGTTCTTTCGAACCATGGGGGCAGACAATTGGAATTTTCCAAGCCACCAATTGAGGTATTAATTGAATTAATGCCTATTTTGAAGGAGCGGGGATTGAAAGATAAACTTGAGGTATTTATTGATGGGGGTATAAGAAGGGCCACCGATATCTTGAAAGCTATTGCGCTTGGAGCCAAAGGAGTTGGTCTTGGAAGAGCTTTCCTTTATGCCATGAGTACGTATGGGGATGCAGGTGTCGAGAAGGCTATTCAGATATTGAAGGATGAGATGGAGATGAACATGCGGTTGCTTGGAATCACCAGTCTCGATCAATTGGATGAGAGCTTTGTTGATACTACAAACTACAGAGGAAGGGTTGTATCCAAGGATCAATTGTTTGGTAGTGTCTATGAGCCTTTGACCAGTCCTCCATTCAAGCTCTAAGCTAACTATGACTTTGAGAGAAACAGAGAGAAACAGAGAGAATTTGTGTAGAAATTGTTTGTTAAGTGATGAAATGAATGTAAGTGATAAAAATAGAAGTCGTAGCTTACGCTTTCGCACACCCAGTAACAGAATTGTGTTGTCACACTTGCGAACAATACGACATCGCATACAGAGTTACTAATAATTTTTTTTCCAAGTCAAATATAAAAACGAGCCCTGCCAGAAACGCATAATCCATGATTAGACCACTTCGTGGGAATTCCAGTTTGGATTTGGAAAACATGAGTTTTGGTGGGGTCCAAGAACAAGACAAAAAAAAGAAATCTAGCCAACAATTCACAAAGAAAAATGTAAAGGAGGAGAAGCATTAATGTTTAAAACACAGATTCAAACTTCATCGCTCAGATTCACAAACACAATACTTATTATTAACGCAATTAATAATTATCAAAAAGAGTTAGCTTCAGCCTCCAAAAAAAAAGGCCAAAACCAAAAGATATAAATAAATTTTTGGGTATAGATACCCTGCATACATGACAAATAACACAAAAACCCAACCTCGAAAGTTTGAATTAAGGCAGAATCCCAAAGTTCAAAAATTTTCCTTTTTTTTTTCCTTGTTTCGTATCTCAACCAGAATTGCAAGAGGAACTATTAAACACGCACGAAACGAGCACCACACACAATAATTGTGACACGCTTGTCTGTTGTCTTCAACATATTTTTGGTTTAGAGATAGAGAAAGATATCCCACGACAGGATCTACTTTTGCATCAGAAAAAAACTATTCATCCTTGACAGAAACACTCCCAAAAAAAAACAACGTCGGATCCTTTCTCCCTCGTCCACTCATATATTCCTGCCACTTGCTGTCGATCCTTACGACGTCAACCTTTGTAACTATTACGTTTACTTTTCCGTTTCTTCCTCAGTTTTTGTCGATAAGTTTTTTTATGTCATTTTAGCTGTGGTTTTTGCCGACGTTTAGTTGCACTTCGTGACGCTAATTTTTTTTTGTTAATTCCAGTTCAACACATATTACCATATTTCTGGAATCAACGGGTACCTGTCCTTGTCCCTTACTGATCATAGAGCCTTTGAAAAGAACCGCTTCCAAGGTCTCTTGTCTGCAGCCTCAAAAAAGCCTATTATTATCCTCCTAAAAAGAAACCACTCGACCCCCTAGCTTGAAAGCAAGAAAAGACACACACATACCGTTAGCCCACCATGGTTCTTATTAACGGTATCAAATACGCCTGTGAGCGATGTATTCGTGGCCACAGAGTCACAACATGTACACACACTGACCAACCGTTGACCATGATCAAGCCTAAAGGAAGACCAGTTTCCCAGTGTGTCCACTGCCGTGAACAACGCAAGATTCGAAATATCCACACCACTTGCAACTGTGGCAGAAAGGGCAAGTCCCCAGGACAACACCTGCCCACATGTCTGAAGAAAGACGCCCAGTGTGCATGCTGTGCCGGTCCACCCCTGAAAAGTAAGGCCAATGGAGCAACAAATATCCACCACATGACGGCATCTGAGAAAGCAAAGAAGAAATCGTTGATTTCCGCTGCTAACGCCGATATAAAGCGCAAGAACTCGTTAAAATCCAGTTCTTCTTCCACATCGTCTTCACCAGCCAACCCGTACGTCAACAGCTTTAACGACAACATCAACAATGCCACTCTGACTACGGGAACCATCAACAACACCAATAGCAAATCTGCCACTAACCTAAAAAACCTCAATCTTGTCATAGAAGACATATTGCTACCGTATGAGTCATCGGGAGGATTCTACGACTTGTTTTCCCCTTCAGACCAGTACAGTACTTCAAATGGCAATGAATCAACCCCAAATATTTCGGACACTAAGAATATGACCGTTTCTTCGTTGTCTCCGTCTCCTCCTTTGAAAATAACGAATAATAACGACTTATCTAACGAACTTTACGACTCCACTAGCCCCCACATGGCTAAGAACACCTCGCACGATTATTTTGCCGGACCTGATGGTGGATCTCAGCTTTCCCCCAACGAAATGGACTTGGCTAACCATATGTTTCCCTTGTTCCCACTCGTTGGAGCTGTGAGTTTTGAAGATGATAAAACACAACCTTTGCTGTCGATCCCTCCAAGCTTCTCACCCTCGACAATAGCGACATCAACAACGTCAACAACATCAACAGCAACAGCAACAGCATCAGCAACAACTACAGCTGCAGCTACAGAATCTACGCATTCAATCAGTGAACTTCCATTGGCAAACACTCCAAAGCCACCGCTGCGTTCTAGTAATTCTCTCAAGAGAACACAACAACCTAAACCGGTGAGACCTGTTTCTCGCTCACTTTCGCTCTCTTCGTCTGTTTCCAATGGTACAACACACTACCAGCCATTACGACCAAAAAGACCAGAAAGTGTTCTATCAGTAGCCTCAAACTCGTCTAATCGCTCGTTTGACATCACTCACAACAACCACAACTCCTCCTTCATCAGTGGCCATATCCCCAACTCAATAAACTCAGCAGCATTCCCACCCAGTACGGCATTTCCTCTGCAGGATGTAAATGTTCCAAGCAACAGCTCTAGCGTGTACAACGGGAACAGTAGTATGGTTGGCCCCAGTGACGATTCTTCGCAATTAAACCACTTTGCCAGAAGTGGACTTGGATCAGTCTCATCGTCAACCAATGTCCAGAATCAGGACATCCATCAGGAAGAGAATGACGTCTTATACTTTGACAACATGTTTTCCATGCAACCAAACAACAACTCCAACATGAACCACGACGTTCTTTCTTCTTCATCTTCCTTTGTTAACTTTTATCCAAATGCTTCGCTTGATCACGAACACACACAATTAAAGAGCCACGACAAGGTTATAGATGAAGATCTTGGAGTCAACTTTTTATCGCCATCACTGGCCTTAAACTTGAACAACAACTCTCCAGAGGTGCTTGCTACTGGAAGCGGATTGAACTTGGGGTTTGACTTATCGATTCCGATGTTTAACGAATATCTGATGGATCCACAGAACCAGCAAGAGTATCCCTAGGGAAGCTATACCGTGGTATTATGATAGAAGCGACATCCTGCGCCGCCGTCCCTCAGACAACGTATACTGGTTGAAAAGAATGGCTTTTAAACCGTCTATTTATGTATTTTTGAACCATGCTTTATTTAATATACTTGTCGAAGTATTTATTATAAATGAACAAATCACTATTTGTGTATGCTTAAATCATCCAAGCGGCGGATATTCGATTCCAAAGTGACTTTATCTTGAATTGACGCTTTCTTCTTGGATTCCAACCGTTGTTGTTTAGTATTTTTAGGAACAACGCTTTCGTCAGGACTATCGAGCTCTTCTCTCAAGTATAAGGACAAAACCTCGTCTTTGATCTCAAGTAATGATTTCTGTTCAATGTGTTGGAGTTTCGTGAGTCGTACCAAGTACTCCAAGAGAGAAAGCGATGTTGCTTTTGGAATAACATCTTCCTCCTTCTCCTCGTCATCATCGTCATCATCATCGTCATCATCATCATCAAATTCACCCTGATTCAATTGTCCCAATGCAATCCATTCTTCGGAATCTCCATCTATAAGATGAATGATTAATACTGGCGAGTTTCTGGCCTCTAGCTTCAAGAGAGTACCGGATGCGGAGAAGAACATGCGGTGGATCAATTCAGTGTTATAGGAACGGGATTTTGGCGGCTCGTCCTCTTCATCATGGTACCTTCCGTCATTGAAATCTTCAGTAATCTCGAGGGTATACTTGAAATCGGGCAGCTGTTTTATTCTTACCAGGGTTCGAGCAAAGGTTTCTTTCCATGTAATACACGATAAGCCATCGTCGTGTTCTCCATCGATATACTTCATTCTGCTTGGATTGTAGAAGATGGTGTACATGACAAGATCAAAATCGGGACCAACCTGTAGTTCATTTGGGTTGTTATTTGCCTGGATGATATGATTGGAGGCCTGGAGTAAGCGACCAGGCGAGATTCCACGCAGTAAAGCCCCGTTCAAATTAACTCCTGCTGTGATCAACGAAAGATTCAAGATTGGAATGGCATCGTTGATGTGATCAAGCAACGTTTTCAAGTATAGTTCGACTTTTTTGACTGATTCTTTCTCGTTGCCTCCCGTCAACTGGGAAGTTATATCGTTGACTGTAGTGTCAAAGGTATCGATTTCGGAGTTCAAGTCTTCAAGAAACGCCACCGTTGCTTCCAACGATGAATTGCCTCGTGCACTTGCCAACTTGACCAAATCGCTCGAGATCAGCACGATGTTGGCCTTTGTCTGGACCTTGTTGCGCAATGCTTCGAGCTTGGCTTTTTCCAGCTCCGGTAACTTATCAAGAAACTTGGTGATGGTCTTGATGGCGTATCCAGACGCCAAGGAGATCCCGGAACGAATAGCAAACGTTACCACTTGACTGCTAGCTTTGTTGAGGATTTGGTCCATGCCATAAATTGTATTTTGCGTACGCGTTGTTTTCAAACGCGATTCTAAATACTTATTGTTTACTTGTTTATGGGTTATCGAAAGCCACTCAAAGACTTCACCACTCCATTGGGTTCTGGTGCTGGTGTACCCAAAGAAAAACGGCCTCCCAAAGTGTTGGATGCGCCCCAGAGATTAGCCAAACCGTTTCGTGTGCCGTTTGCCAACATCTCGGGCGGCGCATCCAATCGGGCGGTGCCTATTCGTGCTGCCCGCAACAAAATCAAGAACTACGCCGTTGCAGAGCTAGCAGAGCTTGGTGCTGATGACGCCAGCGTTGATGAGAACGGCGTGGTTGTCAGAACAAAACGGATCGGCGCCCTTTTGCCACGCCTGATGCTCGGAGGAGCTGTTGCCAACGAAGAGAAGTTCCGTAAATCCTTTGCCGTCCCGTTTTCAAAGGATAACGCCAAGAAGGACGAGTTCTCCAATATGCCACCACCCCCGCCTTTGGGGAACCGCAAACGAATCATTCTACCTCCTCGAGCACTACATGATCCAATGAGTGAGTTTGCCATTGTCTTGTACGATCCAACCATTGATATCATTCCTAAATTAGAAGAAGAAAAGGAAAAATCACCATCTCCAGAACAAGAGAAAGAACATGAAGGTCCTCCAGTTAAAAAGAGACGTGTCCACCGATCTTTGGCCGAGATGTTGGGAATAGTAAAGAACCCCGAGGAAGCATTATCAAAGTACCCCAACGTTCCCGTGGTTATTGACCCCAAATTGGCAAAAATCCTTCGTCCTCACCAGATTGCTGGTGTCCAGTTCCTTTACCGATGCACAGCCGGAATGATCGATCCTAAAGCAAAGGGATGTATCATGGCCGACGAAATGGGTCTTGGGAAAACCTTGCAGTGCTTGGCCCTCATGTGGACGTTGCTTAAACAAAGTCCTCGTGGTAAGAAAACTATAGAAAAATGCATAATCGTCTGTCCATCATCCTTGGTCAGAAACTGGGCAAACGAAATCACAAAGTGGTTGGGGGAAGGCGTACTAACCCCGTTGGCTGTTGATGGTAAATCAACGAAATCCGCCGATTTGGGCCTTGCCTTACAGCAATGGTCGACGGCTCAGGGCAGAAATATCGTCAGACCAGTACTTATTATCTCCTACGAAACTTTGAGAAGAAATGTCGACAAGTTGGCAGGAACAGAAGTCGGTCTCATGCTTGCGGATGAAGGTCACCGGTTGAAAAATGGTGATTCGTTAACTTTCACATCTTTAAATTCGCTTAAATGTGACAGAAGAGTCATTTTGTCGGGAACACCTATTCAAAACGATTTATCCGAATACTTTTCATTACTTAACTTTGCCAATCCTGGCTACTTGGGAACGAGAAATGATTTCAGAAAGAATTTTGAGAACATCATCTTGCGTGGACGTGATTCGCTTGCTACAGACAAGGAACGTGAAGAGGGTGATGCCAAATTGGGCGAGTTATCGAAGCTTGTGTCCAAGTTTATTATCAGACGTACAAACGATATTCTCTCAAAATACTTGCCCATCAAGTATGAATATGTTTTGTTCACTGGGTTATCACCAATGCAAAAACAAATATATCTGCATTTTGTCAAGTCGCCTGAGATCAAGAAGTTACTAAAAGGTGTTGGATCACAGCCATTGAAGGCCATTGGGATGTTGAAGAAATTGTGCAACCATCCCGACTTGTTAAATTTGCCCAGTGACATTGATGGGTGTGAGCATCTTATTCCGGAGGAGTATGTGTCGTCAATCGGAAACGGAGGACGGAACCGAGAGATACAGTCGTGGTACAGTGGTAAGTTTATGATCTTGGAACGGTTTTTGCATCAGATACGAACGCAGACCGATGACAAGATTGTGTTGATTTCCAACTACACACAGACGCTTGACTTGATCGAGAAGATGTGTCGCTACAAGAAATATGGGTGTCTCAGGTTGGACGGAACGTTGTCGGTGAACAAACGGCAAAGGTTGGTGGACAAGTTCAATGACCCGCAAGGTGCAGAATTCATATTCTTGCTATCGTCCAAAGCTGGCGGCTGTGGCATCAATTTAATCGGAGCCAATCGTCTTATCTTGTTGGATCCCGATTGGAATCCGGCCTCGGATCAGCAAGCGTTGGCCCGAGTATGGCGAGACGGACAAAAAAAAGATTGCTTTATCTATCGATTCATATCGACGGGAACAATTGAGGAAAAGATCTTTCAACGGCAATCAATGAAGATGTCGTTGTCGAGTTGCGTTGTCGACGAGAAAGAAGACGTAGAGCGACTTTTTAGTGCCGAGAACTTGAGGATGTTGTTTGAGTTTCAGCCGGAAACCGAGTGTGATACTCACGATACCTACAACTGTAAGCGATGTTCTAGAAATAAGGGGCAAATGGTTAAGGCCCCAGCAATGTTATATGGAGACTCCACCACGTGGAACCACTTAAACCACGAGGCATTGGCCAATAACGAAGACGCTTTGGTTGCCAACGAGAGCCAGTTCGACGACGTCAGCTTTGCATTCCAGTACATTTCTCACTTGTAACATTTATTTTTGTGGGGAAATCAATATTTTGTGTTGTCGGCTTTATCCCCTCTGCACTTGAGCCTTGTATTAGGGAGACGGAAAAACTGAGCCCAATGGGACCTCACCCAATCCTAAGCCATAATAATATAATTAGTCCCCTGAATCGAAAGGGTAAAAGGAAAAGAACCACGGTACTTGTGTCGTAGCATATAAAGAGGGTCCACCTACAAGGAATATCAATTTTTCAAAAAAAAAAGAAAAATCAGACAATGGCTTCATTTCCAAATAATCCAGTGATTGTTGTGGGCGGTGGCCTTGCTGGTTTGTCAGCTGCCCACCAGCTGTACCTTCGTGGAGCCAATGTGGTGCTCCTTGATAAACAAGGATTTTTAAGCGGTAATAGTGGAAAAGCTACGTCGGGTATCAATGGTGCCTTGACCCGTACACAGATCAATCTCGATATCAAGGATTCCGTGGAACAATTCTATGAGGATACGTTAAAAACCGCCAAGGACCGCGCCAACCCCGACCTTATTCGTGTGCTCACGTACCGCTCAGCGGACGCTGTCCATTGGCTCCAGGAAATCTTTGGCTTGGACCTTTCAATTGTTTCTCGTTTGGGAGGACATTCGCAGCCACGGACTCATAGGGGCAAGGATTCCAAGTTCCCAGGAATGGCTATTACCTACAAGTTGTTGGAGACATTGGAGACGTTGGCGGAAACAGAACCAGAACGGGTTCTTATCTTGAAACATTCGCAGGTGATTGACTTGATTAAAGACCAGCACGATGGCCACAAAGTTGTTGGTGTCAAGTACAAGAACTTGAAAGATAAGTCGAAACACGACTTGTATGGCCCCGTAATCATGAGTACTGGTGGATATGCTGCTGACTTCACCAAGAACTCGTTGCTCCAAAAGTATCGTCCTGATATTATCGATTTACCTTCGACCAATGGCACTCATGCTACCGGCGATGGACAAAAGATTATCTTGAAAAACGAAGGTTTTGCAATCGATATGGATAAGGTCCAGGTCCACCCCACAGGATTGATTGATTTAGACGACAAGGAAACAATCAATGGAACCAAGAAACCACGATTCCTTTTTTTGGGAGCAGAAGCTCTTCGTGGAGAAGGTGGAATTGTTTTTAATTCAAAGGGTGAGAGATTTGTTGACGAACTTGGAACGAGAGACCATGTTAGTGGCGAGATGGAGAAGCAGATCAAACAGGGCAACGGACCTATTAGACTTGTGTTGAACGAGCAAGCTGAACTGAAGTTGGCGTTCCACATTAAGCATTACAAGTCGCGGAACTTGATGAAGACGGTGTCGGGTGCTGAATTGGCCAAGGAACTTGGCGTAAGCCACAGCAAATTAGCAGAACAATTGTCCGTTTATAACCGAGCAGCTGCTGGAGAAATCGACGATCCTTACGGTAAGAAGTACTTCCCCAGTACGCCATTTAAGTTTGATCCAAAGGCCAAGTACCATGTTTCGTTTATCACGAGAGTGTTGCACTTTACCATGGGTGGAGTCAAGATCAACGACAAGTCTCAAGTATTGTACTCTGACGGCAATGATTTCAAACCCTTCCAAGGCTTGTACGCTGCTGGAGAGTTGGCTGGAGGTGTCCATGGACACAACAGATTGGGTGGTTCGTCGTTATTGGCATGTGTCGTCTACGGGAGATTGGCTGCTGATGAAGCCACAAGCTATTTCATGAGAAGTTTGTCGGATAGTAGGTTGGAGACAGCTACAAATCGGTTGAAAATGATTCATGTCCATATTGATCCAGCCAAACCCCAGAGTATTACTATTGATTGGGATCAGAATGGAGCGGATCAAACCAATTCTGTGCCAAAGATAGCAGCGCAAGCACCCCAAGCAGCAGCAGCTCCGCCACCAACCAATGCAGCGGTAGCAGCACCCCCAGCTCCAGTATTTAAACAGTTTGAAGTTCCAGAGAAAGAATTTACGGTTGACGAAGTGGCTGCGCACAACAAACCCGACGATTGCTGGGTGATCATCAAGAATGTTGTGTTGGACTTGACTCCGTTCATCAAAGAGCATCCAGGAGGCAAGCAGTCGATCTTGAATTTTGCAGGCAAAGATGCTACCGAGAGTTTTGAGATGTTACATGAGGATAACTTTATTGATAAGTATACACGCGAGAGTGTGTTGGGTCGGCTCAAAGGCAAGACGCCATCATTGGAGTTCTAGCTAGATATATAATTTATTGTTCTTCTAAGGACTTTTCGTAGGCTTCTTCGGTCAACAATTCTTCCAACGTTTCGACTTCTTGAGGGTTTGACAACTTGATGTGGGCGATCCAACCGTTTCCGATCGGGTCGTTGTTGAGCAACTGTGGGTCGCTCTCCAACAATTCATTGACAGCAATGATTTCTCCACTAACAGGAGAATAGATTTCTGATGCACTCTTGACCGATTCGACGGAGCCGATAGTGTCACCGATTTCGACCTTGTCTCCCACTTCTGGCAATTCCACAAAGGTGACGTCACCCAAGGCTTCACTGGCATACTGAGTGATACCAACAAAAGCACTGTCGTCTTCAAAAGTAGCCAACCATTCGTGTTCAGGAGTGTATTTGACCGACTTTGGACCCTGGTTTAAGTACTTGTAAACGTGGGAGTCTTTGTTCAACTGGTGGTTGACGGAGTTGGCAATGATGCGGGTGTTGGAGAAGGCTCTCGAAACAACAGAAGTACGGCTGGTCACACGGGGAATGGTTCTAAATAACGACAACATGGGGAAATACTCGCGAAACATTCGATGAATGGGAAAAAGGTTTCTTTATATCATCAGAATTGACTCGGTTGTAGCCTGATCGGAGTCAGAAAAAAAAAAAGAAAAATACCAACAGCCATTTTGATACGGCTCTACCAATAATATAGGAAAGAAAAGGGTAAATGCTTTGATTCTACGGGGGTGTGTAAATCTTCAATTCTCATCAATTAACATAAATAGTAACAGAAAACAAAGGGTTTCTGGACCGATTGAATTCCTAAAAATGAGCCTTCACCTGGAACGGCGGAAAAAAGCTGCTATGGCAGCTGGATGTGGTCTCTTCATTCTCTTCAATCGCGTGGGGGTTTAGCTTTGTTGTTAAATCTGGTTCTTTTTTTCTCTTCTGTTCCGTTGTGATCAAGTAAAGTGAACCACAATAGGAACGATGATCACCACCAAAACAATAATCAAACCTATAATAAGACACATTCTCATCTTCATATCTTTCCACCACATATCTTTTCTAACTCTGTTGGCACCTCTTCTAAATCCCTGGGCGCTGATGGCCAAGTTATCCGTCTTGTTTTCTATGGAGTCTAACCGTTCGCCTCTTTCAGCGACCTTATTGATGTTATCTCTCATGATTCCAACGGTATCATCGATTTGCTAATTATCTTGTTAGTACGTAAAGCCGAAGATAGCGTCTGACCTCTTGGACGGAGTAGAAGGGGGGCCATGTTCTATATAGGAATACTTACGGCCTGGATGGCGGCGGTCCTGGAGTTGGATTGGTCTCCAGTAGTCTGGTTGGGAATATATGGATCGTATGGAACAGATGACGACATGTTTAGCGTTCTATGGCGAGTGAAACGTCCGTTTGAAAAGACACCTCAGGCTGATTTTTTGATCATTTTTTGCGCGGGTAGGGGCTGCCAGATCACAGCCATAACTGGAAGGCAAAGAGGTTTCGAGACAACCAGCAGAAAAAAAAATAACAAATAGAAGAAAATTCACTGTGCAACAGCAAGGATTGCGGACAGGAGAGATAATGAGAGAGATGAAACAGGTTTGACACCGACACCGTTACAAACTGTTTCAAATAAAGAGACGAAAAATCAAGTAATCACACACACACACACTCATGCACAACAATTAACCTGTATTTTTTTCTAGTATTTTCACCACCTCCGCCAAACGACAAACCTTGCCAGATGATCTCGGCAAACAATTTCACGTCCGGGTCTGCCGTATAACGACCAGGAAGTGACGGGGGGTGGACGCAGAAAAAAACTAGAAGTGGCCAATAAAAATTGCGTAGGACTGTGGGTAGACCAAATACCGTCCATCCAACTGGAAGGATCAATTGTAGATCCGGTAACTACACGGGGCCGCCTAAGGTCGGGTTCCCCAATAGCGTAATAGTCCTTAGAGCCCCCATTCCCAGTTGAGCGACAATCCGCTTATCCCTTTCTGGTCTATCGGGTACACGCGTTGGCCGGGTAAGCAAACTCGTCTAAAGGTCACATCTACCAGCCTAAAACCGCAGTTGCTCCCACACCGCAATACATAAATAATTATATTAGCTATTGCGGCACGGATTTCCCCTTTTTTTGTGAAAGTTTTCATTTTTTTTCTTCCTCCACCCACCAAGCACTGGAAAAAAACCGACCAAATATTGTACACCTATTCTTTTTCTTTTTACTACAAGTTGTATTATACTTTTGTATATATATCAAACAATAATCATTAATAGATCTCAAAATGGACGGTGGTATGTAACACACAGAGAACCAGATTGCTTGGTGGTCCGTGTAACTTTTAGCTTTTTCCAGTTTCCAATCAAATTTCCAATCCACTTCAAAAACTAGCCGAACCGACTTGGATCGGAAGCAAAGGATCCCTTATATTCCCAATTTATCTTCATCAATCAATCAATCAATTATTCACATCCAACATATACAAGTACGTACTGGCATCAATCTCTGGGCTTGCTTTGATTTGCTCGAATCGTTCGATTCTGGCGTCAACAAACATTGGAGACGGACAAATATTTTTTTGTTGATTTTATTTTGCCACCCTTATTTACAGCATCAATCTGATCTGATGCAGACACTTGGAGTGACTGATTGATTACGTTTTCTTTGAGCCTAATTGTCTCATGGTAGACTGCTAATTGAAGTGGATGTGGCCGTTTTCTTTGGTAGCGTCGTCCACCCTCTCCTCGGGTGGATGTTTTTTTGGACAATTGTACACGACCTTCTATTTTTGGTTCGCGAAATTTTCATCTTTGCTATTTTATACTAACTCATTACAGAAGAAGTTGCTGCTTTAGTCATTGACAATGGTTCTGGTATGTGTAAGGCCGGTTTCGCCGGCGATGATGCTCCACGTGCCGTTTTCCCATCTATTGTGGGTAGACCAAGACACCAAGGTATCATGGTCGGTATGGGCCAAAAGGACTCTTACGTTGGTGACGAAGCCCAATCTAAGAGAGGTATCTTGACCTTGAGATACCCAATTGAACACGGTATTGTCAACAACTGGGATGACATGGAAAAGATTTGGCACCACACCTTCTACAACGAATTGAGAGTTGCCCCAGAAGAACATCCAGTTCTTTTGACCGAAGCTCCAATGAACCCTAAGTCCAACAGAGAAAAGATGACCCAAATCATGTTTGAAACTTTCAACGTTCCAGCTTTCTACGTTAACATCCAAGCCGTTCTTTCCTTATACTCTTCTGGTAGAACTACTGGTATTGTTTTGGATTCTGGTGATGGTGTTACCCACGTTGTTCCAATTTACGCTGGTTTCTCCTTGCCACACGGTATCTTGAGAATTGACTTGGCTGGTAGAGACTTGACCGACTACTTGATGAAGATCTTGTCTGAAAGAGGTTACACTTTCTCTACCACTGCTGAAAGAGAAATCGTCAGAGACATCAAGGAAAAGTTATGTTACGTTGCCTTGGACTTCGAAGAAGAAATGCTCACCTCTTCCCAATCCTCTGCCATTGAAAAGTCCTACGAATTGCCAGATGGTCAAGTTATCACAATTGGTAACGAAAGATTCAGAGCTGCTGAAGCTTTGTTCCGTCCATCTGACTTGGGTTTGGAAGCTGCTGGTATCGACCAAACCACTTACAACTCTATCATGAAGTGTGATCTTGATGTTAGAAAGGACTTGTACGGTAACATTGTTATGTCTGGTGGTACTACTATGTTCCCAGGTATTGCTGAACGTATGCAAAAGGAAATCTCTGGTTTGGCTCCATCTTCCATGAAGGTCAAGATTATTGCTCCACCAGAAAGAAAGTACTCTGTCTGGATTGGTGGTTCTATCTTGGCCTCCTTGTCTACTTTCCAACAAATGTGGATCTCGAAGCAAGAATACGACGAATCTGGACCATCTATTGTCCACCACAAGTGTTTCTAAGGAACTAGATTCTAGGAATACTGTTTTCTTCTTACTCTATGCTTCTATCTCTTTATTCCTTTTACTACTGATTGAATAAGTCTTTAAATTTTTGTTGATCATTTTATTTTGTTAAGTCGTTATTTGCTTCTAAAATAAAATTTACTCATAGTATAATATGTTATCAGTGAAAGAGAAGGAAATATGAACTGATTAATAAATGAATATTAGATCTGCATTTATAAATAAACCTTGATGCGGTATTTATTAGTGTTTTTAGTATACAATATATTTACGACTCGACGCGTTCGACATTTGTGTTGGAATCGGAATCGGAGTTTTCGTTGTTGTCGACGAATTCTTCGCCGGTTTCTGCGTGATGATTTTTCTCAAGCGATGCCACCTGTTGTTGCTTTTTAAGCTGGTTCAAACCGTCATAAAAATGTGACCACAATCTTCCCACATCATCAAATTCCTTTCCGACTTGGATCGATTCGTTTAGAGAGCGGTTTAGTATATCCAAGTTATTTACCACTGAATCAATAGAGTTTGCAATTTCCTGTATCAACAAGTCTCGCTGTTTTTCGAAATATGCATTTGATGTTACTGAAGCCCCTGTGCTTGGAGGAGTAGACGACATGAAAAGGTTTGGTAATGTTGGTGAGCTAAATGTTTATCCATAATGATTTTTGTAGTATTTAACCTGCAGGAAACCCAATCCTCCTCATCCTACAGATAGATACTTTTAAAGCAATACAATGTCTTAATAACATTTGGAACAAAAAGGAAAATATTAAGCAACATACAGATATTTGAACATTATCACATGATTGACACTGTTACCCAGCGATCCCGTGCAAGAAACCTGAATGATCACTCCTTATAGAAATAAAAATAAGGTGATCTTACAAGAAAGCGCACCCCCTCCATTACCTGCAGGTAACTTAGATGGAACACTTTTTGCAACTTCTTGGCCACCCCCCTATAATTTGCAATCAATAGATATACAGAAGTATTGCATGAGAAGGGAACAAACCATTAAAGTTGTATCTGATTGGTCTGTTTAAAGTTCGACAGATTCTTTCCAGCTCTTTCGATTTCTTCACATTCAGGGATGTTCTGGAACTTTCCTGAACCCCATGGAATGCTCTCGGTTAAGTTGCCCCGGCCCCAAAATCTTGCCATCCCCAAGTTGCAGCCCACCCCCATTTTTACGTATAAATAAGGATGTGATCGGCTCCAAAGGATTTCTTTTGCATCAAACAATTCATATTAACATTATGAGCAAAGCAATTGGTATTGATTTAGGTACAACTTACTCCTGCGTGGCACACTTTGCCAACGATAGGGTAGAAATTATTGCGAATGACCAAGGTAATAGAACCACACCTTCGTATGTGGCATTTACCGACACAGAAAGATTAATCGGAGATGCTGCCAAGAACCAGGCAGCAATGAATCCTTCAAATACGGTATTTGATGCCAAAAGATTAATTGGTAGAAAATTCACTGATCCAGAGGTTCAGAACGATGTTAAGCTTTTCCCATTTAAAATCGTTGATAAGGGTGGAAAGCCAAACATTGAGGTAGAATTCAAGGGAGAGAATAAGGTGTTTTCTCCTGAAGAAATTTCCTCAATGATTCTTACCAAGATGAAAGACACAGCCGAAGGATTTTTGGGTACAAAAGTAACCGACGCTGTTGTCACAGTTCCAGCTTACTTCAACGACTCACAAAGACAAGCTACCAAGGACGCAGGTTTAATTGCAGGCTTAAATGTTTTGAGAATTATTAACGAACCAACAGCTGCTGCAATTGCTTATGGTTTGGACAAGAAGGAATCAAAATCCCATGAACACAACGTATTGATTTTTGACTTGGGTGGTGGTACTTTTGATGTCTCCTTATTGGCAATTGATGACGGAATTTTTGAGGTAAAAGCTACAGCTGGTGATACTCACTTGGGCGGTGAAGATTTTGATCACAGGTTAGTCACCCACTTTATTGCCGAATTTAAGAGAAAACACAAGAAGGATTTATCCACCAGTCAAAGAGCATTGAGAAGATTGAGAACTTCCTGTGAAAGAGCAAAGAGATCTTTATCTTCGTCTGCCCAGACTTCAATTGAGATTGATTCGCTCTTTGAAGGTATTGATTTCTATACTTCCATAACAAGAGCCAGATTTGAGGAGTTATGCTCTGACTTATTCAATTCTACTTTGGACCCTGTGGAAAAGGTTTTGAAGGATGCTAAAATTGACAAGAACCAAGTCCATGAAATTGTATTGGTCGGTGGTTCTACAAGAATTCCAAAGATTCAAAAGTTGGTCTCCAACTTCTTTAATGGAAAAGAACCAAACAAGTCCATCAACCCAGATGAAGCTGTTGCATACGGTGCAGCTGTTCAAGCAGCCATTTTAACTGGTGACACCTCATCTAAGACTCAAGACTTGCTTTTGTTGGATGTCGCTCCATTATCTTTGGGTATCGAAACTGCCGGTGGTGTTATGACGAAGTTGATCAACAGAAACGCTACCATTCCAACCAAAAAGTCTGAAACATTTTCCACATATGCCGACAACCAACCAGGTGTCTTGATTCAAGTATTTGAGGGTGAAAGAGCAAGAACGAAGGACAACAACTTATTGGGTAAATTTGAATTATCTGGAATCCCACCAGCACCAAGAGGTGTTCCACAAGTTGAGGTCACCTTTGATATTGATGCCAACGGTATTTTAAACGTTTCTGCCTTAGAAAAGGGTACTGGCAAGACTCAAAAGATTACCATTACTAACGACAAGGGTAGATTATCGAAGGAAGACATTGAGAAGATGGTGAATGAAGCCGAGAAGTATAAAGAAGAAGACGAGAAGGAAGCTTCCAGAATTCAAGCCAAGAATGGATTGGAATCTTACGCATACTCCTTGAAGAATACAATGAATGATGGTGAAATGAAGGATAAGATTAGTGAATCCGATAAAGAAACATTATCAAAGGCGGTTGAAGAGACGATTAAATGGCTTGATGAATCTCACCAGGCTTCTACAGATGAATATTCTGACAAACACAAAGAATTAGAATCTGTTGCAAATCCAATTATTTCCAAGGCATATTCTGCCGGTGGTGCTCCTCCAGGTGGAGCTGGTGCAGGAGGATTCCCAGGCGGAGCTCCTCCTCCAACTTCTGGAGGTCCAACAGTAGAAGAGGTTGATTAAATCAAGGAAAAGATTTGAAAAAGGGTAGGTTTAATTTATCTATCATATATGTATATGTTTAGTAATAATGTAAAAGTTGAATAAGAGTATTACTTTAGTAGCTCGATTATAATGCAAATGGTGGTTGCAACAAACCAGTTGAAGATCAATAAAGCACCGATGCGTCGGTCCAACATCCAGTTGTTTCTTGGAACACAGAAGAGGATAATAGCAACATTAAAGACCAATGTCAAACAAGTGATTAGTAATGTAGGAGTAAGTTCAATCTCGTAGCCTCGTGGTAAATCTCTGTTAGGAATTATCAAAAGCCCACTGACACCCATTGCACAAAGGGACAAAAGAGGTCCACCAAAACAAGCACCAAATGCCATCAAGGGCATTCCCATTTTAGCAATGGTAAAGTTAGATATAAAGTCACCGATTGAATTACCGAGAGCAAAAACGGTTATTCCCAAAATCTCGTCACTTAATTCAAAAATAATGGAAACAGACTTGAGAATACTGATGACCTCAGTTGCAAAGAGCGATATCCACGAGATAGAAATAACAAACCCGAGAATTGCAGTAGAATAGTTGATGAGTTTGAGCTTAGATGCCAGTGAGTATTCATGGACGATATAGTATTTTTGGATAATAATGTTGCAAAATGATCCAAGTACAATTCCAATAGGGAACCACACTTGCCAATAAGACGACGTGTCGCCAAATAAAACATAGAAGATGAAACTGGTACCAAAAAATACCTGTAATCTCACCAACAACCTGTCCAACTCATAATCATAATCTTCACGAGTTTCTTCCTCCGGCAGTAAATTGAACTGCAATAAACTATCATAGGTCCCCATGCCTCGTGTATTTAATGCTGCCAAGCAACTCTCGTCACGTACTGGTGTGGTTAGTCTCAAGATAATGGCTATGGGCAAAGAGACCATGGTATATACCCTGTCTGATAACTCAGACTCATAGAATTCATGCAATTGAGGTGCGAGTAAATTTACCAAGCGTGAATCTTCGTTTTTAAATAATCTGATTACCCTTTTGATTTTGAATTTCATGTATGGTGCAAATGTAGTAGCCAGTTCTTCTTCTTCTTCTTCTTCTTCTTCTTCTTCTTCCCCCTCCTCTTCATTATCATTATGGTGGACGAGCAAAGGAGGCAAATCATCAACCTCTTCTGCTTCGCCAATGTCGTTCTCTGACTCATCTCTATAAGGTTTGAATGTTGGTGATTTATCCAAATGATGAGCTAGGGGTTCATGCTGGGGAAGCGAAAGATTTGACGGCTGATGAAAGTCCAAGTCTGATTCGTTGACATGTGTATGTTGACTCAAATCTTTCAAGAGAACTTTAAGTCCGTAACTAGTTATACTCTGTGGGAGTTTTGTGGAATTGGATGGGTGGGATTTGACAAAATCGTCGTATTCGTGTATGAGTTCTGTTTCCTCTTCAGGGTCTGGCCTGAGTTGTTCAATTGAGGGAAGTGCAGCAAAGCTATCAAGGTAAATTTCGTCGTTATCGGCAAATGTTGAAGATTGTGAAGGGATATCAGATCCTGTCATATAATGTGATCTGGAGCGTAAGTCTTTCAATTGCTTCAAGGATTTGCGCCTCAGTACTGAAAAGTTAAACACCACCAAAAGGACATAAAGCAAGTAGGCACCGACCAACACAATACAGGTGACCAAGTTGAAGTATGAATATATCAAAGAAACTAAAATCAAGCAAGCCACCAACAAAAAGAATCCCACGTCTCTTGTGAATGATTTTTTTGGAACCTTAAACGGATGAATCACGGCCATTGAACCCACAATGACGGTGGTGATGAAAAGAGCAGCACCCATAAGCTCTGAAAATGCCAACGAGCCCGAACCGACGTTCATGGCCTTATAAGTGCTCAAGACGTCTGGGGCACTATTTCCCAATGCCAACAAGGTCAAGCCAGCCAAATTATCGGGTAGGCTGAGGAGTTTTGAGATGGTATAGAGGTTGGGACAAAGGTATTCCGATGCCGTCAACCCCAATGCAATGAAACATACTGCCAACAACAGGAGGAGAGGAACAAACGATAATGGCGAAAGGTATGTCAAACGGCAGTAGTACAACGACAAGTAGTTGATCGATCCGATATTGTGTTCTTCGTCGTTGCAGTGGTCGTGGATGTACTGGCACTGTAGCAGCTTGGGAACCTGATTCACCAACGAGCAGTTACCAGCCAATGTCACATCACGGGTGAAGTTGAACGACGAAGAAGGTGGTTTAGATGATAGTACCACGCCACATAGTATTAGCACCGTCCAGAGTCTCATTCTCTGGATGTACAGTGACAAAGGGATACAAAAAGAAGTTACGGATGTTTGGGTCACCCTACGTAACTTTACATGAACATAGACAATAATCCACGATTTAGAGCGAGTCCAGATCGCGTCTGCAGGAGAAACAACTTTCTGGCGAGCAAATGCCGGCGTTAGATACTAGGCTATTAATAGCAACACGACAAGAAAGAAAGAAAAAACGACTACAATCAAAATGTCTTGCTGATCATTGCACCACTCCCCATACGGGCACACGAAGGTAATCCCTTAGAAACAAAACATAAAGTTTCATTCACCGATGGAATGCTGCACCCAAGATCAACTATTTTTTCTCCAGCTCATTTCACGGAATGAATCCACAACTATATCCCATTGGTCATGGGTCAGAACGCCGTAAGGGTTCAACCTCAAAGGAATGCATTAACGTTGCAAATGGCTGTGGTTTTTGCGTTAAGAGAAAAGAGAAAAAAATTTGGAGCGGGATGGATTCTTTTTATACTTGGGTGAGTGCGCGCCGGGTAACCTTTATTTACACTAAGTAGAAGGGCTCTTTTATGATTGCAATATTTCAACGACTTTCTCAAACACGTCTTCGTAGACATGGTTGCCCCAGATAGTGTCGAGATGCTCGTATCCAGCACACCGAACTACATGTAACTTTGATTTCATTTTTTCGTTCTGGTCCAAGATCAATTCCTTTGTCCCTTTGATATCGATAAGTATATCGGAATCGCCGTAAAAGAGTGTCATTGGGATGTCAAGATGGTGTGCTACTGGAAATGGAGCCACTACATGGCCCTTGTGGTCCAGGAGTGAAAGAAGATTCGTGTTTCCAAAAGAGCAAGTTTCGTCAAACATCTGGAACCGTTTGGCCTTGATGATCTGGAACCAATGGATCAAGGATTTGACCGACGAGTTCGAGAACATGTGTCTGTATCCTATGAGTTTCTGGGATTCCGATAAATTGGTGCCTGTCCAGCCAAAAAGAAGGTACAAGCTGTAGTCCACAATCTTTTCGTACATGCTGGGACTCATGAGGGCGGACCAAAACGTCACCGACGAAAGCACCGCACGGTCACCAAAGAAACTGTGAAGAAACCGATTATCCTTGGCCGTTTGTGTGACAAGAATCTTGAGAACGGGATGGTTGAGGTTTTGGGGTATTACTGCCGGAGATAAGCCGATGAAGCGTCGGATCTTTTCGTTGAGCGACGGGTTCAAACTCAAGCTGGCAAGGAACTGCGAACAGCCCTGAGAAAACCCAATGTACGTGATCTGCTTGCAGTCATGGAACTTGGTGATGTAGTTTATTGTGTCTGGAATATCGTAGTAGGCGAACTCATCGAGTGAAAAGTTCCAGAATTCAGGGTCTGCCACCGAAAGCTTGAGATGTTTGCGAGAATACTTGTTTCCACGGTTATTGCCAATCCAGACTTCCCAGCCCAAGTCTACGAGAAGGAATGGAAGGTTCTTGTTTTTTTCAGACCCCAACACGAATATCTCCGAGTTGGTCATAAGTCCGTGATGGAAATACACAACTTTCTTATGGTTTGCTTCGTTTGTTTGTGGGCGTTGCCGTTCGATCTTATGTACCACCAACAAGTACCCGTCTCCCGTGGTGATGATGTGTTCTCGTGCTCGGTACCCGCGTGCCAGCACGATTTCGGCGATATCTTTCGCCGACGTAATCCGCGTAGCTTCGTCTTCAACTGGTCCTTGTCGTTTCCTTGATCGGAAATCAATACCCAAATGACGTCCAACTGAAACAACAACGACAATCACAACAAACTTCACAAGATTGAACAACGTTAGTAGCCGTGAATGTGCCATTTTTAAAACAAGTGTGGGATATGAGCCGGCATTCGCAATTCTAAAAAAACATCTATATACAATTAAAATATACCAAACCATTTCTTTCTGGCCGATTTCTCTTCTTTTACGTAATCTCCATCGTTTATTAACTCCATGGCAAACTTCTTGTGCATGTCCATTTCTCTCAACATCTTTTCTTCTTGTTCTTGCTGGTACCGTTGTGCTTCCAAGACATGTCTCTCGGCCGGTCTGTTCAAGGCGAACTCGGTTTCAGTGGTCTTACGGACCGGTTCCGGAACGTAGTCGGTATCCCTGACGTTTCTGATCACCACGTTCGGGTCTTTGGGATGGTACAAGTCGTCATACTCCTCTTCACTCAACCCAAAAACCTTATCCTTGACCCGCAATCGGGCCCGGTAGAAGTCCAGCATCACATTTTCACGCCCGTCGTTCCATCGATGGAAGAATGCAAAGTATATCACGATCGACGTCCCTAAAAACGACCCAAACCACCGCGAGCCTGTGTTCAATCTCTGGTTAGTATCGACACGACGCAAAACTTTGTATTGGCCTGGATAAAGTTCAGATGCGGGCCTGGGAGTATAGTTCAACCTCTTCATCGTTTCGTTCACTTTCTTGTACTGAGTTGGACTCTTGGGAATCGACGAGAAACCTTGCGGCTGGTCGCCAGGAACCTTGAATTCGGAAGGGTACCCTTCGGGAGGCCGCACATCTGTGGCATCATATGGATTGTACGGTGCTTTAGGTGGAACCCATCCTTTTGGATTGGGTCTTCTCTCAAAATCGTCCGTCATTTTGTACTTGATTCAGAAATGAATAGAAGCTCATCAACCAATGTGCATTTTGGTATAGGTAAAATCTGTAAAAAAAAAAAGAGAGATAACCTGCAAAAAGTCTCCACACAAGCGATCTCACCTTACACTTGATACATCAGTACTACTTGTGTTTATTGGGAATGGAGCATCTTCTTTCGTTTTTCTCGTTGGAAACACTTGATACGCGTCTTCTGGTGTCTCTGAAGAAGCAAGCGATTATTTCGCGATCCTCGCTGTCGAGATGGAACACCCTTGAATTCAAGTTCTACTGTGTGGTGTTTGTGGTGGCCGTGCCGCTAATGTTCAAAACAGCAATGGATGCTGCCAACGAAACCAATCCCAACTATCCACGATTTGCTCACTTGCTTAGTGACGGCTGGATGTTTGGCAGAAAAGTCGATAATTCGGACCAACAGTATCGGTTCTTTCGTGATAACCTCGCATTGATCGGTGTATTGATGGTGATACATTGTGGCTTGAGGCGAATCGTCAGTTATGCCTTTCAGCTCAAGAAACGAACGTACTTTGACTTTGGCTGGGGACTCATGTTTCTTTATGCTGCTCATGGCACCAATAGTATACGCGTCGCAATCCATATCTCTATCAACTACGCTATTTCAAGGTACGTTCCGTCAAACCGAGCTGCCGTGTGGCTTACGTGGATATATGGGGTCTCAGCTCTTTTTATCAACGATAAATATCGAGCAGTTCCGTTTGGAATCGGTTTCATTGACCACGGATTCAAGGGGATCATTGAACGGTGGGACGTGTTTTTCAACTTTAATCTTTTGAGAATGATTTCGTTCAATATCGATTACTTGGAAAAGAAGAAGGAACCAGTGGCGATAGAAAAGCCGACCAAGCTCTCGAACCTTGAAGATCGTGAACGTTTAACGGCTCCGTTGCCTCTTTCCGACTACAATGTCGTAAACTACATTGCATACATGACATATACACCCTTGTTCATGGTGGGTCCCGTGATTACCTTCAACGACTTTATTTATCAGTCAAACTACCAGCAGCTTTCGTCGGTGAAGAACTATGGGAGAACTGCCGTTTACTTTGCCCGGCTTGTGTTCTGTATTCTTGTGATGGAGTTCATCTTGCACTTTATGTATGTCGTTGCGGTGTCCAAGACAAAGGCGTGGGATGGGAACACGCCATTCCAGATCTCGATGTTGGGGCTTTTCAACTTGAACGTGATCTGGCTCAAGCTTCTTATCCCGTGGCGAGTGTTTCGGTTCTGGAGTCTTTTGGACGGCATCGATCCACCTGAAAACATGATCCGGTGCATGAACGATAACTACAGTGCGCTTGCGTTCTGGCGGGCATGGCACCGGTCGTTTAACCGGTGGGTGATCCGGTATATCTACGTGCCGTTGGGTGGCGGAGGCAAGATGAGGATCGTCAACAGCTTGCTTGTGTTTAGTTTCGTGGCGATCTGGCACGATATCGAGCTCAAGCTCTTGATGTGGGGCTGGCTCGTGGTGTTTTTCTTGGTGCCGGAGCTTGTGGCTACAGTGGTGAGCAAGCGGTTTGAACACGCGTGGTGGTACAGACACTTGTGTGCGGCCGGGGCGGTGGCCAATATCTGGATGATGATGTTGGCCAACTTGTTTGGGTTCTGTCTTGGCCACGACGGAACACAGGCGTTGTTGCGCGAGATGTTCGGGACTGCTAGCGGATTCGAGTTCTTTGTGTTATCGTCTGGATGTCTCTACGTGGGAGCACAGGTGATGTTTGAGTTGCGGGAGCATGAAAAGAGACGTGGTGTAGATGTGAGATGTTAGGAGAAAAAAAAATCGACACAGTGCGACCTTTTTAACCTTGACACATCTCTTGCTATGGCACCACCAATACCCGTGTATAGCCGTAGTGAGGCACATCGACAGTATCGCCAGCAGCTCGATCTGCCTGAAGAATACGAATGTACGCTTCGGTCGATCACGCAGCACGAATGTACGTTCCGTGTGTTTGAGGATCGGCAGCACCAGCCGGAGATCTTGTGTCTTCCGTTCAAACGGATATTCAAGCGGTGTCTTGTGCCACACATCGTCAAGGAAAACGGACACAAGACGGTGACGAAACGGTGGGTAAACATAGAAGTGACAGATGCGGCCACCAACCGCAGCTTGGTGCTGGGAACACGGTACCGGGACGAGGTGCGGGACTTTATGAGTGCCGAGCGCGATTTCCGCAAGTTGATGGCAATGGAAACAGAGATATAGAATCGAATGAGATATATTACTTAGTATGTAGAGCCTTCTGCTGGCTGGACCAACTTCTTATTGGCAGGCAGCGCCATTGCCTTTCTCAACTCCAACAACACCGTTTCCATCGTGTACGACCGTTTCCAGTTCTTCAATGTGTCGAAATCAGATACCAATACCGCACCCTTGCTGTCGACACACGGCAAGTTGATCTTCGACACAAACGTCACCGTGGGTGGCTGGTCGGGATAGCTGGCGTCACACACGATGTTGAGTGAATAGATCCGGTTCTCGTGGCTCAGATGAGGCGGACCCAAGATCGTTCCGTTCCAGTACGTCATGGTGATATCGTCCTGGTTGGTCAAGCCGTACGAAATCGACTCGGCCCCAAGCCCCTTTTCGCCTTTTTCCAACTCTTCCAAGAGCTTAAAGTTTCTAGGTCTGTTTGTCAGTACACTCGCCCGCTGCACCGTCTCTGGTTGGCTGATACTTACACCTTTGACATGAAAGATAATGATAGTGTCAATAATAGTTTAAAAAACTAGTGCGACTTTAAAAGAAAAAACAATACAACTATTACCTTCGACTAATGTCACGGCTGTCGCTGTTTATTGAGCAACCGTACGACGATTCACGAGTATCGGAACTGCTCAACTATAAGCTGTTGATATCGCGTCTTGAATACCAGCTTTCGTCGGAACAAACAGAAAAGAAGTTGCTTCAACAGGAAAAAGATTCTATCGTCGCCAACTACGAGAAACTCTTGCTCAAAAAAAGCGACGACTACAACAAACTAAAAGCAAACTTCGACTACTTATACGAAGAGAAGAAACAAAGCGAGTCTCGTGCCGAAAACCAGATCCAAATCTCAGATACAACCAAAGTAGCATTATCTAAAGAATTGGACTCGATCAAAAGAGACAAAAATACCCTTGAAAAAAAGTATCATGAGTTGGATAGTTCCCACAATCGCTTGGTCCACAAGTATGAACATATCAAATCCGATTTGAACTACCAATTGAAGGCCAACGATGAGATTCTGATAGAACTCTCTTCCCTCAAGTCCACCATCAAACAATTGAACCATGCAAACGACGAATTGGTTGCCCAATTGACCAAACATGCCAATACACTTACCAGTGACACCTCGATCCACCGGTTGAATCGTAACTTAAACAACAAAAACGCTTCGCTCCAGAAAATCAATAGCCAACTACAATTGAAAATCAACACGTTACTCCAAAACAAGACATCTCACGAACTCCTTAAACAAAAGAACATCTCCCTCACTAATAAACTCGACACTTTGACGGCTGTTGAAGAGAAGTACTATCAATTGGAAATCCAACACTTGGAGTTAACCAACAAATTCAACGACTTTTTCGCCTCGATCAACGAATCGCTCAAGGACGACCAAGAATCCCTGACCAGCGAGGCAAAAATCAAACGGTTTATTGAAAAGTTCAACCAGTTACAGTACCAGCTGCTAATTTACAAGGATAAGTACGAAGAAGCACAGTTGGAAAAAAGTCTGGCCAATGACAAGGTTTCATCACTACACAAAGAAATCGAGGCATTACACCATGAAATCAACTCAAAGACACACACCACAACGTCACAACAAGAAGAAATTGCCAAGCTTGAGAGACAAAAGTTGTTGAATTCAAAAGAAATCGAGTACTTGCGTCAACTGTTGAAAGACTTGGATGAGATCAACGCCAAGCATCAAAATATTGACAACACGTCTACCAACCAGTACCTTACCAACTTGGAGAAATTGGTTGACGATTACAGAAAGGAAATCAACTCGTTACTGAAACAATTACAAGCGAAACCATCACACGAATACCACTCAGAAAAACGTCAAAAAATTAGCTCATCTGATGATACTTACAAGACCCAAATCCAGAAGCTTGAATCAAACAATATCCAACTTCTTTCAAGTAATAAACAGCTAGAAAACCAGATCAAAAGCTTGAACCAGCAGATTATCAATTCAAAAAATATAGACACCAAAAGGGAACAAATCCGTGTGCTTCAATTGAAGTCTAATCCCGCCTCTTTGGACCAAATTGTCAAGCAGGAAACATTGAATCATCTTAGAAAGGAAAATGAGGATTTGATTAACAAATTTGTGAAAACAGACTCCATGACTATTGACTCGGTTCCCAAATCAGTTTTTGAACGTCAGGAAAACGATAAAGTACTTCTCCAGAATAAAGTGGACGAGCTAGCCAAACGAATCAATCGTTTGAAACAGATATATGGACAAAAGAGTAAGGACATCCTTAGTATTATCTCCAAGTACTTTGGGTACACCATCGAGTTTCTTCCAAGCCCAATTAACCCCAATGAATTGTTTTCTCGTTTGAAACTTGTTTCGAGGTACAGCAGCAGTGACAACTCGTACTTGGTAATAGACATCGGAACGAAATCCTTAAAGGCATACGGAAACCATGAATTCAAAACCTTATACGAAGAAATCCTGTCGCCATACGCCCAAGATCAGATTCCGTGTTTCTTGAGTGCACTAAACTTGAGATTGTACGAGAAATCACTTCAGCCCTAGTTTTGTCGAGACTTGGTCCAATATTTGCATGGGCAGCTTATCGAAGTTGCAGACTTCTTTATTTATAGTGTTCCAATTAGAACCCCGATTAATATCATCATAACTCTGGATAAACCTTTCTTCAAGTTTAATCTTCTCTTCCAGCAACCCGTGCTTCGAAAGATAGAGGTGCATCCAGCCCCATGCATCTCCGTTGTGTAGATCTGCCTCCAAGCCTCTTTCAAACCAAGTTTTGGCCTTGGAGAACTTGGAGTCCAAGTAGAAAAAGACCCCAATTGTCATCAAGATCTGAGATGAGTTGTTTGTGGCCTTCATGGCATCCAAGAAGGCGTTCTTCCGATGCGACATTTTGGGGATTAATGTAAGATACTGGATCCAGATCAATGGCAGGTGAGGGAACTGTTTCAAGGCCCGGTTGGCGATTTGTCTTGCAGCAATCATATCGTTATTGCGGATCTCCAACCTGATTTTTGCTTCCCAGATCTTATCATTGTTGGGAATAGAAAGTAACGCCGTATCCAAAACCGATCTTGCTCTGATCAAGACCTTGGCATATTGTTCGTCAATGGTTGACAACAATATCCAGAGCTCGTCGGACAGTGGACACACTTTGACTCCCTTGGAAACCACATCTCTAGCCAGAACAAAGTCGTTAGTTTCTAACATGATTTGGGCCTTTTGAAGATAAAGCTTTGGTTCTTCAGGGAAGGCTTCCAACCCTTCGTCAACAAGAACCAAAGTTGAATCGCTTTTCAAGAACCGCATGAGATGCACATGCTTGTACCATACTTTGGCACTGGAAAGCGGAATTTGTTGTATGGTTGAAGAAGAAAGATCTCTTGCTGCCGTAAAGTTTGATGATTTGCATTCCAACTTGACACGGGCAAACCAAACTGCTTGGCTTTCAGGGAGCAATTCACTGGCTTCGTGGAGTATTTGACGAGCAGCACCAACATCTTGCAGTAAGATCCATTTATCTTTGGCATACATCAAATGGAACAATTCTTCTTGGGGATTGAGCTCAATGGCCCGTAAATAATACCGGTACAACGTGTTCAAGTCCCCTTGTTTCAACAAACGGAGTAATTTGAGCCAGTTACCCATATTGGTAGGATCTTGGTCGGTGATGTGCTGGAAAATGTAATTGGCTGTTTGGCTCCTAGAAGCATCAAGAAACCCGTTAGCAAGTGTAAATAACGAATCTAAATCGTCGTCGTTCTGGCGTAACACATTGACTACGATTGCCTGGCAACATTTCAAGAATCCTTCTTGTTCAGCATCAGCTGCTTCCTGTAACCATTGCTTGGTATCTACCTGATCACCAAAGGCCCTGGAAAGCATTTTCACTAGCTTTTGCTCATCAATGAGCGGGTTTTCCCGTTCCTCCAACTTGACTGCAGTTAGCCAAACCTGAATGTTGCCTGGTAATTCTTTTCTTGCTCGGTTAAGCAAATCCTTTGCTTGTTTGTAGTCTGATAACGAGATCAAACTGAGCCAGAACTCCCATTCACGAGGACACAACTCTACTGCTTTTGATAAGAGTTTCTGGACATCTTCTTTTTCGTCTTCAATGCTGATAAGTTCTTTCCATAGCACCACGCTTGAAGGAATTGATTCTAGCGCTCTCATCAACACTTTCCGACGTGAGACCACGTCCGAAGTGTTCTCCAACTTAAGTGCTTGGAGCCAGAGCTTCTCCGACTGGTGGTTCAACAGCAACGCATCTGTTACCATCACCTTACACAACTTGGTTCCATCCAAGGACTTTTGATGTAACCGTATGCTTTCCAACCAGACATCGGGATTTCTGGGAACTTTGCGGCATCCTTCTACGATCAATTTTTTGGCTAACGACAAGTTCTTAGCCTGTTCCTCCAATCTGGCCGCAGCGATCCACGAATTGGCCTTGTGTGGTTCTGTTTTACGGAGCGATGCAAGAATCGATCGTGCTTTCTTGATATCGGCGACTTTCGTATCCACATCTTCTTCGACATTAACGAGACTATCGTAGAGTTGTGGATCATGCTCGACTTGAGGTACCAATCCATCAAGCTGGCTTCCAAGAAGTTTATCCTTTGCCTCAGAAATGGTCTGGAAATTTGTCAGAGAGGCTCCACCCGCAGCTCCGGCGATAATACTGTCTGGAGCTGCGTAAGTCCGCTGCTGCTGCTGCTCCAACAACCGTGTACGTTTATTTCTGCGTGTCATGTCACCTGCTTCGGGTAAATTGGCCCATTCAGCATGCGACACGGTCCCGAGAGCTCGTTTGAGGACGGCAAAGTTGTTCTTGAGGGTTGGGACTGAACTGGAGGGTTCAATTGCTGTTTGTGGCCTTAATTTGGCCTCGATCTCGCCATATATACGTTCTGCCTCCATATCTTCTTTATCGTGGCCAGGAAAAAGTACACCATCGTCGCTGGCATACTTGTTATCGTCGTCATCATCATCGGGTGTTTGTCGGATCAAAAACGATGTCTGTTGTTTCAAACTCGTCTCAGCACTTGTTGTGAACCCAACCACCCCACGGCCCACTCCAGCCACATATCCTACTGGTGCTTCTTGACTGAGAAACGCTTTTCTGTCCATGAATTGAAGTGTTGAGGTTCGGTTTCGGGTTTGGTTTCGGTTTGGCGATGAGTTATCACGTGACCAACACTGGAACTTTTTTTTCCAATTTGCGATGGAATTGAATGGGCAGGTTTCTTTAACAGAACATCATGTCGAAAAGAGCTGCCGAAGACGATGTTGCGCATCTGAACCACGTTTCATCGAAGCGCGGTGGTGATGGTGCGCCTCAATCGACTGTTTCTGCTGAACAAGACATAGAAATGGGCGAGTTTGAGGATCCATATGGCGATGACTTTGAAAGTGACGGTGAGATCATTGAGTTGGACGAGAACGAAGACGACGAAGAATTAGATGAGGCTGCTGCTGCCAAGAAGATCGAGGAGGACGAGCAGCAGCAACAGATACAAGAATCGCAGATCTATTTGCCCCATAAATCGAAACCTTTAGGACCTGATGAAGTGTTGGAGGCCGATCCATCGGTGTACGAGATGTTGCACAACGTCAACTTGCCATGGCCGTGCTTGACGGTGGATATCTTGCCAGATAACTTGGGAAACGAGAGAAGAACGTATCCTGCGTCTGTGTACGTCACGACGGCCACACAGGCGTCGCGGGCTAAGGACAATGAGTTGATCACGATGAAATTGTCTTCGCTCGCCAAGACGTTGGTCAAAGACGAAGATGACGAAGACGACGACGAAGAAGATGATGACGATGCTGATCCGATCATGGACAGCGAGACGTTGTCGTTGAAACACACCACGAACCGGATCCGGGTATCGCCCCATGCGCAAGCCACTGGCGAGTACTTGACGGCGACGATGTCTGAAAATGGTGAGGTATACATCTATGACTTGGCTGCGCAGTACAAGGCGTTCGATACTCCTGGCTACATGATCCCCAAGACGGCCAAGCGGCCTGTGCACACGGTGCGTGCGCATGGCAACGTCGAAGGGTACGGGTTGGACTGGTCACCATTGATAAATACGGGTGCATTATTGACCGGGGACTTGAGTGGCCGTGTGCATTTAACCACGAGAACCACGTCGAGCTGGGTTACGGAAAAGACTCCCTTCTACGAGTCTGCGGCGAGCATTGAAGATATCCAGTGGTCGACCGGCGAACAAACGGTGTTTGCGACAGCCGGCACCGATGGGTACGTGCGGATCTGGGACACGAGATCTAAAAAACACAAGCCTGCGATCTCGGTGGTTGCTTCTGCCACCGATGTCAATGTGATTTCGTGGTGTAACAGTATCAGTCATTTGTTGGCGCTGGGCCACGACGACGGGTCGTGGAGTGTTTGGGACTTGCGGAACTTCAACAATGCTGCGGCAGCACCATCCCCGGTAGCCCACTACGATTTCCATAAGCTGGCCGTTACATCGATCGCATTCAATCCGTTGGATGAGTCGATTATCGCCGTGCTGTCGGAAGACAACACCGTGACGTTGTGGGATTTGGCTGTTGAGGCCGACGACGAGGAGATCTCGCAGCAGAGACGTGAGATCCAGGAGTTGCACGACATTCCCCCACAATTGTTGTTTGTCCATTGGCAAAGAGACGTCAAGGATGTCAGATGGCACCGGCAGATCCCCGGATGTTTGGTCTCTACCGGTGGAGACGGCTTGAACATCTGGAAAACCATTTCCGTATAGGTAGAAATGTATATTAGCCCTGCTAGTACTTATCTTGTAGTTTTGGGGGCTGGTGTCGTTGGTTGATCTGATGTTGGACATCGAGCCAGAAATCGTTCTCGTTGGTGATGAGCTCGATATACTTTTCGTACACAAGCATGTTCTTGATGACCAACAGATGGAATGTGGTGGCGATCTGGACGAGTTCGTCACGACGTGATGCCACAGCTGCAACGTCAGCTCCAAAGTCGTGGACATGGTTCTGGCTGGTGTCCAAGAAATTGATTAGTTTGGAGATATCCATGGCTGCCAAACGTGTGAGAAGAGCATACGCTTGTTTGATTTCAGGTGCCTTTAGAAGCACGATTTGACGAGAATCGGGGTTGGTGGAAGATAAAGTGGCAGATGTGGGTGGAAACGTGTTGCTGAGCGTATGGAGGGTTGCCAACTCGTGGTGTTCTTCAATGAGTTGGTGGAGCTGGTGTTGAAGCCTGGAGATTTGTAGCACGATCGATTCACTGGAACCAACGCCTTCCAATGAGAGCTCAAGACGCTCGACACGCAGAGAGAGCGACATCAACTGAAATAGTGTGAAATAACGAGAATTATAGAAATAATGAGAATTATAGAAATAGCGAGAATTCTACAAATAGCGAGTAATATACAAAACTCATAAACGTTACTAATATTTGTAGAATTAAATAAATATCATTAATGATATCAACACAAGAAGATAAATGTCTGGTTCTGATGTTGACTTGTAGACACGATTAAACGAATTAAATGTACCAAGACTGAAAGATCATTCTTCCTCACTTGAACTATCATCGACCTTTGGTTTCTTTCCTCCATCCACCAAATCACGAAGACTCATTGGTTTCTTATTTCCACTATACGAATACATTTTCTTTGGCTGTAGATCGCCGTCGTCATTGATCTTGATTCCCGAAAACTGAAAGTCGTCCACGTCGCTCTCGTCTGAATCGTAACTGTACGTTGTTGGTTTCGGGGGCTCTTTCTCTTCCAAGACTTCCTGAAGTTGATCCTCAAGATCTTTGAACTCGTCATCCATATCCAAATCTTTACTTGGAGCCACTGTATTAGCTTTCGTTCTCTTTTCAATGATAGGTTTCTTTTCTGGTTTTTCTATTTCATCCATTATTATATCAGGAAAATCACCAAAGTCATCCAACCCATCGAAATCGGCTTCACTGATGATTGCATCTTCCTTCAGGGTCTTTGTAGGTGGCCGCTTTTGGGCTTTCTTTTGAGGTTTTGGCGACGGCCTGCGTGGCCTCTGGCTCTTTTCGTATTCCCGTTCCAATGCATCGAGTTGTGTCTGGAGTTTCGCCACGTTTCGGCTCTTGGAAACACGAATGGTGCTTTTCAACCGTTTCAAACTCACCAAACCGCCGTCTTCTGGGCTGTGCGTGAGATAGAAGGCTTCACTGGCTGCCACGCCGGTGCGGTGGCGATGCGGCACGCCCTCAAAGATCACGGGCGTCGCTCCAGTTCCTTCAGACAGACTGGCTCGAACAAAGCACTGCTGGTCGTTCTGGTAGAGCCGCAACGGTTTCGTTTGATCCATGGAGTCTGGAACAAAGCCGTAGCGAATAGCGACGTTTTCTGTATCGTGGATCGCCGCCAAGTCCATGAGCGTCGACACGTCGAGCTCGTACTCTCCGTCAGGTAGCGACATGACGCATAAACGGTTGACAAAAAGTTTGATTTTCTCTCCAAAAAAAACCTGTTTCTTGTCCCGTTTTTATGGAAGACGTTCCTCAAGTTATTCTTCTTTCCAGCGGACTTACTGCGAGCGTGGTGGTGCTGTGGCGTTTGTATCGTCGCTACGTGGTGCGGGTCCGGACGTACTTGGACCTCACGCCGCTGCAGCTTGGTCGGCGACGGCTCTATGGCCGTGTCACGCGCGTGGGCGACGGGGACAATTTTCGCTTCTACCACACGCCTGGCGGGGCGTGGCTCGGCTGGGGCTGGTGGCGCGCGGTACCGACGTCGCGCGCTGCGCTTAAGGACGAAACACTCATGGTGCGTCTCTGTGGTGTCGATGCCCCTGAACGTGCACATTGGGGCAACCCGGCGCAGCCGTACTCTGAAGAAGCGCTTTCGTGGCTCCAGCGCTACGTCGGTGGCCGCAACGTCACCATTTCGCCGTACAGTATCGACCAGTACAAGCGCGTGGTGGCGCGCGCGCAGGTCTGGCGGTGGAACGGCCGCCGCGACGTCAGTGCGGAAATGTTGCGGTGCGGGTTGGCGGTGGTGTACGAGGCAAAAGTTGGCGCGCAGTTTGGCGACAACGAGGCGTGGTACCGCCGTCTCGAGGCCCGTGCGCGTCGCTGGCACCGCGGGCTCTGGTCGTTGCCAAACATGACAACGCCAGGAGAATATAAAAAAGTACACAAGAAATAACATTTTATTAGAGCAAGGCGCCTACGGCCGCTGCAAGCTCAGTGGCTTCGCTGGCGGTGGCGGCTTCTGCATAAACCCGTACTGCGTCTTCGGTGCCCAGCGCACGCACAAACGCTCGGCCGCGCACAAACCTCGCTACGAGTGCGTCGATTTCTCCCTGCACGCCCACCGGCGCCACGAGCGTCCTTTCTGCGTTGGCGGTGCGGAAAATCGTCCGGTCCGGCACCACGACCTTGGTCAAACGGTTGGGCAAGTCATCGTACGCGCCGTCCCACGCCGCAGGACTCAAGTCCAAGTAATGAACGATCGCCAACACCGCCAACAAGTCAGAAATAGCATCGCCCACCGTTTGGTTGATCAAACGCGTAAACTGCTGCAACACCGTCCAGGCCCGTTTCTCACTATCGCGTGGCTGGTACGCACTAATCTTGAGCTCAGCTTCACGCGAGAAAATCACCGTGCCGTGCCCGTTGGCCTCGAAATAGACTCCAATATCAAACTTCTCTGCCTCATGGTGAAGATGCTTGACGCCTGTAGGCGTGCACCGCACCGGAAGCTGCAACTTGTGCGTAATGTACTCCGTCAGCGCGCCGTTGGCGTACGCCGTTTGGACCACGCCAATATCCAACTTCAAGTCGAGCTCGCTAAAGATCTGTTGCAAGAACAACGCAATCAACGTCGCCAACTTGTCGCCATCAAGCAACCGGAAATGGCCCCCTTCGTTCTGGTAGTAGCAGATCAAACGATCGGCATCGCCATCGAACGACGCATACAACGTGTTTGGTTGCGGAGCAGCAACGTTTTTGGGAAGTTTCTGGTTAGTCTTGACGTAGTCAGCGCCACAATCCAAGTTCAACGTCGCTGGCTCGACATAGTCGTCGTTGACGAGCGTAAGATCAATCTCTTGACTTAAATAACGATCTATCAATTCACGTACTTTGGGCGCACCCACCCCGTTCGCAGCATCCACGGTAATCTGGATCCTGTTGCTGGTGCTGGCTGCAGCATAGATCTCCTTGAATGCCGTGGCCATCTTGACATAGTACCCAGTCTCGGTAGATTCGCCAAAGGCAGGGTCATTGAGCGTTCTCGTCAAGTAATGAAGTTCGGGCGTGGTCAAAAGCCCAAAGTCGGTATGTTTCGATTCCGGAACGGCCGTGATCCCGTCGATGGTGGCCTGCAGCAACGCCGGACTCGATTCCCGCGAGTCCATCGCAATCACCACTGTGGCAAGTGTCGATAAATCGATCTGCAATTCGGCCACGAGTTTGTTGATGTTGGCCAACAAGTCTTCGTGCGACGAATTGGCAAGCGTGGTGGCGTGCACCTCCCATGATGCTTCCAACATGCTTCCAAGCGGATCAACAACCTTGACACCGTTGTCTTCGGGTGGATTGTGCGACGCCGTTACCATCACACCCACCGTCTGGCCACCCAAGTACTTGGACCGCAACGCAGCAATGATTCCCACCGTGAAGTTGACGTAGTCCAACGACGTGGCCTTCATCCGAAACCCAGCAGTGCCGTAAGAAACACGCAAGTCTTCGGGCCGTGGATGGTACACGAGGTTTTTGTATAACAGTTGTTCAAGCGACATGTTTAAAAGTTGTAGGCTTTTTTTTTTGTTGAAAATCATGTCAAAATTCACCAACTCGTCGTTCCATAAAGAAGGCAGAAAACCCACACCGAAACCGAAGGATAACGAGTTTATTCAGGAATTGGTTGAAACTGGCCGTGCCAACTGGAAAAAGGCACCAAAACAAGTCAAGTATCGCTACTATGGTATATATATGATATTGTTTCTGATTCCCATCATTCTTCTTCCATCGTACGAAATATATCGTCGTTTGGAAGGTACATCCACCAAACGCGTCCAGGAAGGCGAGGTTGTCCAGGGCCACGAGGTGAGAAAGTATAATGAGGCTGAAAAATGGCAGGTGGAACGCGAGAGCTGGATGTACAAGATCTTTGGCAGAGACTGGTTCTTGGATGGATTCACCAGCAAGACCATCAACGGCGAACAAAGACCGGAGAAGGAAAGGATACGCAGATACAATCCAAATGAATGATTACATTATAATACTACAGAATGAACTAAAACTTTGAATAAATAACATGATTACCGCAAGCTTGCAACTCGCGTATGATCGGCCTGCGACCCCATTGCCGTATACGATGGCCTATCCACGGTGTATGTAGCCATGAACCCATCGACAATTCCGTCTGTCTTGAACTTAAGGTTCGGGATCGCAACCATCGATGCGTCTTGTTTCTGTACTTTTCGAGAGGGAAGACGCAGCAACGGAGACCCAAGACCAAGACTGCCTCGTGTCTTCTGGAGTTTCTGCTGTGCCTGTTGTCGCAACGGTGAGTTAAACACAGGATGTTCGGGCGAGATGCTCGGGAGATAACTCACAGATTGCGTATGTAACGGATGCTTTTTCAACACCTGGTAGCCCCACAAAAAGTAATCGGGATGGATCTGGGGAATCTGGGTGGGTCGGCGCTGCTTGGAACCCAAAAACCTCTTCATATCAAACCGTTGCTTTTCCTGTTGTATTTCGCTGAAACTGGCCCCCAACTTCAACGTCGTGTTGCTCGGTGCTTTGTATGTGGCTGGTGCTTCTCCCAAGTCAAATATATCACGGATCCGGTCCTTTTTTTCAATACTGAACGGGATATTGGTGGTAGCAACATCGATACCGAGATCAATGCCATAGCCATTAGACGCTCTTCTTTCGGGTGTGGTGAGGCCCGGGGTTGTCAGAAACGAACGGATTCCGTCGTTATTAAATTGTCGTGGTGTGGATTTCGCCGATGGAGTTCTTCGTGGCGATTCAAGGGCCAATGCTTTGTTCACCTTTTTCCATATCTGGTTCAACTCGTGGAAAGCACCCGACAACAGATTATCGGTGATGATTGATTCACGGAACGCCTTGATGATGAGGGTGATGATGTTGGAACAAACCTTGTATGTTGAAGAAAGATCATCGGTGATTTCGGGTGTTTGCAAGTGGTGCGCCGAGATTTTGTAGTACAACTTTTCACACTTGTGCTTGACCTCGCTAATCAAGTAGCGAAAGATCTCGTTCCATTTGTTGTCCAAAGTATCGCGTTTGAGCTCGCGCATGTTTTTAAGTAACGTGTTCCACGAATCGTTCAACTTATCGTACGCCATCAAGACCTCGAATCGGGCTCGAGGAAACTGTTTCGACAGACACATATCGTCAAGCTCACTGATCTTGATCGGTAGAATTCCCAACGAAATCTCGAGCGGTGAGATCCGTGCTTCAAGGGCAATGTATTCAGTGTACATTTCTTCGTCGTCCAGACTGAATGTCGGCAAACGCATTGATCTGATGGAGACGTTGTTTGATGCCAAGTCTTGTAGCTTGATCTTGGACATGATCATCTCGAGGTTAAAGTTGGGAAGCACACGTTGAGGACTGCTGGTTTTAGTTTCTTGTAGCTTCGCGGTGACGTGGATGGCAGACTGGATTTCACGAGCAAGCGAGCTGATGATGGTGTCAATGATTTCGCGATAGTTGACGGCGATATCCAAGTTCTTCTTGTAGAATAGCATGTGTCGCCTGACGTCCATCAATGTGTCTGTGGTGTCTCTGCATTTCTGTATGAGTGAAGGCGAAACATCAAATGTTTTTTGCACCAAGCCATGGAGGTGGGTCAAAGACGTGTCGATGCGGTCGATATCACGTAAGAGGTTGAGAATATCGTCTTTTCCTTCGTAGAACCAGTTGAGGTCTTCCTGGAGGTTAACGGACGAACGGTCGATTCGAGTCACCATGCGAAGCAACTCGTGTAAGAAGTTATGGATCGCTTCAACGACTCTGGTTATCTTGTAAAGATCATGTTGCAGCAAACGTTGTTCTGTCGGTAGATGTAAAAGTTCATCCAAGGAAGGGTACCTTGGAATAGTCGTGATCAACAGGGAAAGGGATGGTGGCTCCAGCTTCATTCCTGCTGCTACCAACCAGAAGAATAAACAATGTTTGTTTCTTTAAGATGAATTCAACCTCGAGTTTGGCTAGTTTATATTTATGGAAAGCGAGGCAGAATGTTTTGGAATTGTAGCGTGATTGAAAGCGGGTTTGTGGTTATGTCTGTGAATCGTAAACTTTTGTGTCCTCGTCTCCGTCTGAAAATTACATCTGAAAAAAAAAAAAAAAGGGACACCATTTTTAGAGAATGTTCCATGACTCCAGAAATTAACCCCACCATGATCCTTTGTAAGACAATGCAACAATGGACTCGAACCGTATGGCCAGATACATTGGTAACGTTGTTTCCTTTTCTATTAAGGCGTCTTCTTTGGGGATTGTGATGGTGATTGTTCTGACGACCTAACTCGTAATGTTTGTGTCATTTCATTTTTATTCTCGTTTTCGTTAAAGTGACATTGATTTTGTGTCGTGTTTAAGTATCTTCTCTCACATTTTCGTGACTATCGGACGACAGACGTGTACTATAGTGCCTCCTGTCAAACAAGATAGGTTTCATGTAGTGTGAAATTTACTTGACCAAACGCGGTTTGTTATTTTCTGTCTTATTCTTTCTCTATTTTACACGAATCGTCACGAATATGGACGCGTACGACGAAAAATCTTCCTTCGTCATAGCTAGCCACTCGACTTTTTATCCATATTCCACAACCCGATCTCAACAAATTGTTCAATCTTTCAATAATCTCCAACTATACTGTTGGTACAATACACAATTACTTATTATCAGCGAAAGCTGGTATGGCGCAGTGGTAGCGCAGCAGATTGCAAATCTGTTGGTCCTTAGTTCGATCCTGAGTGCTAGCTTTCTTTTTTTTTTTTTCAAATTTTTTCTTATCATATACTCATGTGACTTTAAGCCGTATCCCATATTAAACTCTCCCTTCCACACTGAACGAGCCCAGTTTTCAATGATTGGTTATGATTGGTTCCACAGCAAGACACAACTCATATGTTTCTTGTACATTCTTCCCAAACCTCCACCGTTGATTGCATTTGTGTGTTCAGAGATAAAGAAACCCCAAACCACAATAGTTGCGACTTTTCGAAAAAATCACCTGAACATTAATTGATCACACTCCAAACTTCTCCACGGTTTTTATCCCACATTCAAAGTACCAAATTACGCTACTTTGCAACTGCATTTGTTTCCATAGATTTCTTGACTGGCATCCAATCCCATCCTCCAGTGCTCTACACACACACACAATCCCGACAATATTCTAATAAAAATACCATGGTGGCACCAGAAGAAGTGCTGTCCTCAGCATACTGTTTTATCTCGAACAATAAGGTTCACTGCATTCCAGCAAATTCCATGCTGCTGTTTGCAGACGACTACAGTGTTGACAATACCCTGAAAGAACAAGATGGTTCTGATTTCACTCCCAACAAACTCTACCTCAAGAACAAGAACTTACTCTACAGCTTGAACAATCCATCATTGTCTGACGTCGAAACAGATACAGGTGCTGGTCCTTCAGTCAACATCCTGTCACAACTATTATCGACCCCTGACAGAACTAACCCATCATCTCGTTCTCCAAGTCCTGCCCCTGAAGATATGAAGATAGACTCATCCTACTCCACCCGTCCTTTGTATTTGCCAAAGCTCATCATAAACTTCTCTGAGAACCGTGATAACGGCTACTCTGAATTGAAGAACTTGCTCACCAAAGTGATACCAGCATGGTCTGACCCCTCCAAGCTCGAGTTCAAGAAATTGACTGGTGGAATAACCAACGTCTTGCTCTCGTGCAAATACGACAACGATCGTGTATTGATTCGTGTATACGGTCATGGAACCAACCTCATTATTGACAGACACCGTGAGTTTATCCTGCATTTGATTCTCAATTCGATAAACTTGGCTCCTCCCATCTTCTCCAGATTCAAGAACGGTTTAATCTATGGGTTTTTACCGGGCCAATCATTGCATCCGGAAGATTTAAGAAAGGAAGGCTTATATCCTTTGATTGCTCAACAACTAGGCAACTGGCACAATAACTTGGATTATAAATTAATAGAACATGGAGTTGAAAAGTTAAGAGATTTCACAACCAAACTCAAAAGCAAATCGAGACACAATTCAATTAAGAACGGCATCCATAAGAAAAAACCCAAAAAGAAGTTTATATCAAATGTTTGGGAGTTGCTTGAAGAATGGATCAATATTGTTCCTGTCAATGCAAACTTAATTTCTTCTTTCAACAACCACTTGGAAATTACAGTCGAGGAATCAAACTTGAGAGAAATCATTGAAACCGAATTTGAATGGTTGAAGAATATCTTGATCCAATCCAACTCTCCAACCGTTTCTTCCCATTGCGATTTGTTGTCAGGAAATGTAATTGTTCCTGAAGACTTTGATCTTTCGACCCCATGCACACGACTTCCACCTCTCGAGGAAAACCCTATCAAGTTTATTGACTACGAGTACATGCTTCCGGCACCAAGAGCATTTGACATTGCCAACCACTTGGCCGAATGGCAAGGGTTTGAATGCGATCGTGCTGCTATACCCGTACCAGAACCCACGAACCCTGTGTTGGTCAAATGGCTGAAGGGTTACTTGAATAATGAGAATGCTCTGGAACTCGAGATTAACTCATTGATTGACGAAATTGCCACCTTTTACGGTTTACCTGGTTTCTACTGGGGAATTTGGGCTATGATTCAAAGTGAAATCTCCAATATCGATTTCAACTATTCAAAGTACGGAGAACAGAGGCTACAGGAGTACTGGGACTGGAAAGTGGCATATTTGAAGAAACGTACTGCTTAATGTTGAATTTCCTATGTACTTTTTTTTTTTCACTTCCTTACCTTGCATTGATTTTCTCTTCTAATAGAATCCGATTCATCTCATTTCACCTTAACAAATCAACCACTGTAGTCTTGTTTGATTTGGGAGCGTAAAGAATTGCCCATTTGTGACCCTTGGCAAATTCCTTCATCAAAGCCGAATGAATATTCATGGCAAAACTCCGAGGAAGTTTACTTGACGTGAATATAACTTTCTTGATCCATTCTTCTTGTTGGTGGATCGAAGTTACAGCGATCATATCCAAGATTTCATCTCGTAATACATCGACAATTATCACGGTTGATGTAGCCATACTCTTGATAAGATCAGCTGAAGCTACTTTGGAATCATTTTCCAATTCCCATTTCTCCTTCTTGTTGTTCTTTCTTCCTCTTGGAGCGTCATTGTTGACTACTATCGCCTTTTGATCAATATCAACTGAATATGACACGTTAGTTTCATTAAGAGACGAAGAACTCGAGCCTCCAAATGGCAATCCCTCACTGACTGATGTAACATCTCGTCTGCATTCATCAAATTCCTTATTCCGTTCTTCAATTTCTCCCAAAATACAGGTGGCCACCTCCTCGTAATTGACATCCACGTCTTTGTTAGTAGTCAAGTTGCGGATCCGAAGTGGTTTGTAGGTGATACTGGTGGCTTTCTTTGACTTCCGATTAGTGGAATTAGGTTGTTTAATAACAACCACCCAATTGGCACCATCGACTTGGGCCTTTTGCAAAATATCCTCTTGGGTGCCCCATTTAAGAATGTCACAGCTGATGTTGAACTTCCACAACAAGTTCAAAATTTCAAATCCACTTTGTTTGATAAAGTTATCATTCAGACTCGTCACCAAAACATCACATCTAATACCTTTCCATTTAGCGATGTTGTAATCAAATGATTTTATCTTCCTACTCAAAAGGTTTTTCATTAAGAGAAATATGAATGTTGACGTCAACGAGAACCCAACGGCATAAGGTGTACTGAACTTCGCTATATCTTTGTTTCCAAAAGATGCAACGAGTGAATCATATCTTCCACCTGTCGCAATTCTTTGGAACCGCTTGCTTTTGTCGACCTTGAACACCGCCTGAAACATAATTCCACCAATATAGTATCGATTGTTGTAGTTGCTCAATGGGTTCAAGTAAACAGGAGTCCTGATACCCAACTTCCGCAAATTGGACAACATATCTCCAATGTAAATGAAAGCCCGTTCAACCTTGATCAAATGTGGTGAATCTACCATTAGTCTTCGTAACTTCTGATGTGCCTTCTCTGGCTCTGACGTGAAATTGAACTCATCTACCAAGTCCTTGGTGACCGTGTGTGGAACATTCAAGTCTTCTCTAAGAATTCTTTTGATTTCCTCAGAGCTTTTATCAATACCAAACTGTGAAAGGACACCAATGACTTCATATTTCTTCTTTTCATCAATTCCAATATTACCAAACGCAAATGATACCAAGGCATCAAGAATCTCGTAGTGATTAATAATGATTACTGCTTGTGAGTTTTTGGTCTTGAAACACGGGAATGATTGTATAATCTCATCGACAATCTTCAAACACTCTGCATCATCTGTCAACCTCTGATGTTTGACATGTGTGGTGATATCCAAGTTTACTGTGCTGTACTTGTCGGGAGTTCCAGATCCCCTTACATTTGGCCGGTAAACAAATTCATGACGATACATTTTGGAGATTGTCAGGTTTGAACGACTCAAGAACCGTGCAGTGGGCAAAACCAAATCGTACGGTAACGTTAATACCGATCCACTTTTGTCAAGAACTTCATACACACCATCTCTGGATTGATTAGCAGCTTTGGGAGCTAGAATGTTACATGAAAAATCCTCAATTGCTCCGTGGTTCTGAAAGATTCTAAACAATTCTGTAATCATCTTGTTGAAGAGCAAGTAGTCGTTATTGCTATGTTCAAGATGATGTGCAGGTGAGCTCTTGCTGTAATTATCAAACATTACATCTTTGGCCAACAGGTATGGCTGGTTAAATAAGGTCTGGCGCACCTGTTGTTGCCAGGGAGAAGCAGGATCGGCAAGAGACCGCAATGCTTCTCTAATAACTTCGTCCTGATGTTCCATTGGCAACCAACCGCTCTGTAAAAGCTCGGTAGCACCAGGCCTTCTTTCAGCGTTATGGTCCAACAACAGCCTAATGATTTTCCTTTCAATCTTGAATTTTAGATCAGTAAAGTTGGACGGAAATTCCACCGTTGCTAAACGAAGACTGTTCAACGTCATTGCTCTCTCCATCCCTGTTGCTAGAGGATAGCACATTTCAAACAAGATAATCCCTAGGGAGTACATGTCCACCTTTTCATTGTAGTCACCGGTACCCACCTCATTTGCAGTATAAAATAGAGTCCCAACAATGGTGGAATAGTCTTTGTTATTGGTTGAAGCTACCTGGTTATTTGTCAGAACCACTGATGAAAACTGGGAGTTTTTAGCAAGACCAAAATCACCAACCTTGATATTGTTTGATTTGTCAATAAAAATATTCATTGGTTTCAAGTCTCGATGAATAAATCCTTCTCGATGGATATAAGACACTGCTTCTACCAACTGACGGAACAATCTCCAATACTCACTAGAATTTTCCGAGAGTCCCTGTTCAATAAGATTCAACAATGTATTGTTTTCACAGAACTCCATTTGGATATAAAGAATGGATTTAGATTCATCTGCTTGTCGTTGTTTATCAATATGAGTTCTTTGAATTGGTTCCCATGAAGGTTCATCATCTTCATCATCACCATTTTCTTCTTCATCATCATCAATGGTACGAGTCAGAATATTTGATGTAGTCGAGTTAGCAAACTCAAAATTAACTTCCAGGTCATCATCAGACTCAGCAAAATCAATTTGTGGATCAAAAGAATTTGAAATGTAATCAATCTGGAACGAACTATCGTGACCAGCAAGAAATGAAGTCGATCTCATGTTGATGGGACTTTCAAAGTCATCGTCCAATTCACTTTCTGTGTCTTCATCCGATTGAATGGCCGAGTTTGATTCAGGCACTTCTTCCACCCAAGTACCGTAGTACCGGACAATGTATTGGTGGTTAAGTCTGGCCAACGAAAGGACTTCACTAAGCAAGGAATCAAGCTTGTTTGCTCGATGTTTGATTTTCTTGATAGCATAAAAGGTTCCTTCTATACGGTTCCGAACCTTGACAACTTCTCCAAATCCACCCTTTCCCAACTTTCCTACTTCTTCAAAATCTCTTTCGTATCGTCCAATGTTGCGTTGTGTACCAGATTGATGGTTCGCTATTGATTCGCTCAAGTAAGGATTGTGGTTCTGGTTGGAATAACGTCTTTTTGGAATACTTGCAGGCACGAGAAGATCCCGATTTTCGCTTGGGTATGATGAAGGTTCTTCGGTGGCCCAGAACTTTGATTTCTGGTTAATAGCCAATCGCGAGCCCATATTGTTTGCATGAAGCATCACGGGTCCATCTCGTAAGAATTTTGCAGCATTGAGTTCTAAAGGGGTAGGTCTTTTGGCCAACTTGGGCTGAAGCATTTTGGTGAGCAAGTCATAGACCAATGCTGCATATTCTTCGACACCAACAAAGTCGGACGTAGAAAAGTTCTGTTCAAACTCAAGTGGTGTTTTATACGTGGTGTTGAGAATGTAGTAGTTCAACATCACACGAATGAACAACACTCCCAAGTCCCAGATATCTGTTTTTTGGTGGTGGACGTGGTTGTCTTCTTTCAACTCTGGTGCCTTCCACGAGTCAGGGATAAAGGCTTGCATGAAGCCCAAGTTCTTTGAATTGACACTGCTCATTTCCAGCGAGTTTGGATGGGTTTCTAGCATGGTTAAGAGTCTGTAGCCGTACAGTGGATGGGACAACTTGATGATTTTTGTTGAGTTGAGATCGGTATTATTTGTGTCGGACTGAACCGAGTTATTGAGCAAGTCGTTCGTGGAGTTCTGGTAGTAGTAGTCGATTTCCGTCTCAAACACAAACACTGTCAATGGACAGATGAATTTGTGGATGAAACCGGCATTGTGCAAGTGTTCAATGGCCGGAAGGAGTTGAATGAGCCACGTTCGGGCAAGAGCCCAGTTGAAAAACTCGGCAGTGGGCAAGATATCTTGCAAGGAATCCGAGGCTGAAGAGAATTCAGTGAGCAAGCGGATGGTCCAACCTTCCGAATGTTTTTTATCGATCTGGAACCCGAGCAACTTGGTGATATTTACATGTGATAAGGTGAGGACCAACTGGAGCTCGGACTCGAGGTCCTGGATATCTCGCTTTCCTTCTTCCAGGTTCCAGTATGAGTTGTCGAGCTCGATTTCTGTGAACAAGTATGAGAGTTCGATGTTCTTCTTATCGAGTTTGTTCTGGACTTCTGGGGTCAAGTACGGCTTGACGATGTGTTGGGATCCGATGGACGTCAAGAGATCGCGTTTGTTGTATTTGATGAAGCCCAGCACTGCCTTGAACTTGATTTTGATTCGTGAACCCGGCAATTCGCCGACAATATGGTTGTCAAACACAAAGGAGGTGTTTGTATCTCGAGGCACCAATTCGTCGTCATACAACTCTTCGTCAGATGTTGTTTTTGCTGAGGCTTCATGGTAGTATTCGTCTTGAATCCTGAGGATCTGTTCGTTGAGTTCTTTGTTCTGTTTCTTCAACTGGGCCTCGAGCTGGGTCTGGTGAGCAGCTTCCTGGCGTTCGAGTTCTACACGTTCGTTGCGTAGTCTTTGTTCACGTTCTTCTTCTAGCGACAAGACCTTGGCTGTAGTCATCTGGATCTCATCCAACATGTACTTGATCTCCGAGATGATGGTGAAACATACCTCTTCTTCGGGATACTCCTTGATAAGATCACTGATTTTGGCCTCAATCTGGAGAACTCTGCTGTTCAATAAGTTCTTGGGTGTGAGGAGTTTGACTATGGGCAGCGTGAGTGGATATGTGGCGGTGAATTCGATATCAAGCGTAACGGAAACCGTGGGACTATCTTTGTTGATAGATGATTCAAGAAAGATCTGAAAATGGGGCGACAGTTTCTTGTTCCACACCAATCCCGAAGGCGTGATATCCGTATAGATATCGCCATAGATGGAGGAGATACTGTTGATCTCGTCAAGCTGTCGTTCTTCCATGAGGTGTTTATATATTTATGCGATCATCAATATTTATTTATACACCACCAATGTTGCTAGAAACGATCCCAAACGGTCCCGATACCATTCGGATCCTTTTGACAACCGATAACCATGTTGGCTATGCTGAGAACGATCCAATCCGTGGCGATGATGCGTGGAGAACGTTCCATGAAATCACCAGGTTGGCCAAAGACCGTGATGTCGATATGTTTGTCCAAGGCGGTGATCTCTTTCACATCAACAAACCGACCAAGAAATCGATGTTTCATGTCATGAAGTCGTTGCGCTTGAATTGCATGGGCAACCGTCCTTGTGAGCTCGAGTTGTTGAGCGATCCCTCCACCAACTTGGCCAACGGGTTTGGCACCGTCAACTACGAGGATCCCAACATCAACATCTCCATTCCTGTGTTTGCCATCAGTGGCAACCACGACGATGCTACAGGCGACATGTTACTTCTGCCATTGGACGTGCTTTCGATCTCGGGCCTCATCAACCATTTTGGTAAAGTGGTCGATAACGAAAACATCACCGTGTCGCCGCTCTTGTTCCAGAAAGGCTCGTCCAAGCTTGCATTATACGGAATGGCCAATGTCAGAGACGAACGGCTCCATCGTGCGTTTCGAGACGGACTCGTCAAGTTCCAGCGGCCCAATGTCCAAACAAACGACTGGTTCAATCTCTTGTGTATCCACCAGAACCACGCCCAGCACACATTCACATCCAGCATCCCCGAAAACTTCCTTCCCAACTTCCTTGACTTTGTTCTTTGGGGCCATGAACACGAATGCATTCCGTTTCCTGTCCACAATCCCGAAATGGGCTTCGATGTTCTTCAGGGAGGCTCACTGGTGGCCACGTCGTTGTCGGAAGGTGAAGTTCACGATAAATACGCCTTTATATTGAGTATCAAGGACCGCGATTATGCCATTGAGGCCATCAAGCTCAAGACGGTGCGGCCGTTTATCATGAAAGAGATCACGTTGCTGGAAACAGGTCTTGTACCGGGCGATGCATCCAAAGCACAAGTCATTGCATATTTAAACGACGAGGTAGAAAGAGCTATTATAGAAGCGGGTGAGAAATATAAAGAGAACAATCCTGAGCTGGTGGTGGTGCCATTGCCTTTGGTCAGGCTTAAGGTGGAGTATAGTGGAGGCTTTGAGATTGAAAATAGTCGTCGATTTTCCAACCGGTTTGTGGGAAAGATAGCCAACGTCAACGATGTGATCAAGTTCTATAAGAAACGTAGTCGAGAGGAGAACGGGCTCAAGAAGACCAAGTTTCAAGACACAGATCTTGTTCAGGCCGATGAAAGCAACAAGAAACTGACCGAGTTACAATTGACCGATTACATGGCCGAGTTTTTGGGGCAGGCAGAACTTGTGCTTCTTCCTGAAGCTGGCCTTAGTCATGCTGTGCTGAAGTTCATTGAGAACGACGACAAACATGTGCTTGACCAGTATATTAAGCGTGAGATCAAGCGAGAGAGTGCGATGTTGATGAAGATCAATATCGACGACGAGGAGTTTCATGCGGACGAGACACAGGCCAGGAACGTGTTCAGACAAGTCTTGAACCAGGTGCTGTTGGAATCGAAGAAGAAGAAGAAGAGCAGCATGTACGTAGAGCTGGATGAAGAAAAGGAAGAGATCCCGAAGAAGCGGAAGGCCGCCAGAAAGAAAGAGCCGATTGTGGTGAACAGCGATGACGAAGAGGAGTACACACCACGCCGTGGTCGTTCGCTCAGGGAGAAAGTTATCAGTTTATAGATGATGTACATTATTCTATGGATGTAGCTTCTTTGATCAATGCGTCCATGTTAAAGTCCTGTTTTCCCGAGGTGAACTCGTGTAACAATGCTGTTTTGGCGGGCGAGTCGCCGGAGTAGAAGCGCTGGACGTTGAGGACAAGCAACTGGGCCTCGTCCATTGCCAATGCGCTTTCTTGCTCGACATGGCCGTTCATCAACACCACGTCGTTTGTATCCTGAATATCCATGTGGAACATGAGGGTGGTGTGTGGTTTGGCGTACTCTTTGTGGAGCTTGTACTCTGCCACCGTTGTCAACATACAATGGACGGTTGCAGGACCCACAAACGACCACTGGACAAAGTGCATTTCGTAGCCATCGTTGGTTCGTGGCAACGGCAAGATAAAGCTCGGGTTCTTGAACGCATGGGCATAGAGACTGGCAAACTGGAGCTTATCGAGCACCGCCACCAAGTTACGGGTGTTGGCCACGAAGCGTGCTCGCCACAAGAACTCCAACTCCTGGCGTGGCAACAGTCTCACTTTATCCACGTCCAAGTACGATGCAAGTGTTTTGTATGGCAACTGTGGTGTATGTTTATCGATGGGCGACCTGACCGTGATATGGCGCCGTTCTGTGTCGATCTCCTGCTGTTGAAGCCGTTCAAACTCCTCGAGTTCCTTGAGTGGATCTACCCGTCCCAACTCTTTCTTTCTGGCCTCAATATCGTCTTTGAGCTTCACCTTCAACTCATCGACGTTTTCCAACCCGAGCGCAGTCGCTTTTGCCTGGAGCTGTGCGCGGTACCGTTCGGCCACGTCTGACCGGAGCCTCACACCCGCAAACACCCGCGTTCCGCCTCTTCTTATAAGAAACATGATATGAATTTTTTTCTATCACCATTTTCATAATCACCTCATCTATTTTATCATCTATTTTATCATCTATTCTACTTATCATCTATTTCTTTAACTTTGTCAGGTGCATCTTTGGCGTAGTGGCCAAGCGTGGACTTTAAACTGTCGGGAATATCTTCAAAAGCCAAGTCGGCCGTATCGGTCGCCACCGACTCGCCCTTGGCTTTCAACACATCTTCCAAGTTGAAGTTGTTGTCTCGAAAGATCTTGAGGTTATCTGCAATCAAGTGTCTGTTTTTGCACCCGGGACACTGGATCAATACCGATCCTTTGTAGTACGACTGGCGAGAGAACGTATGTGATGATCTCGTGTCACATTTCTTACATGTAAATGCAATCATGAGCTGCGGATTGTCGGCTTTGAACGAGACCGAGTTGTATCGAACCAAAGAGCGAACAGGACGAACAGGACGAACAGGACGAACAGATACACGAGCAGTTGCTGCTGCTGTACGAAGCAAACGAAACATATTTATTTCGCACATCATCACCAAACGCATCTCATATGTCACGGCGCGAGCTTCGGGCGCTTCCTGCGCATATCTACAACACGTACCGTTTGTACGAGCAGGTTTCGGCACGTACGCGCAACACGTTTCCACATGCAAAAGTACGCAGCTTTCTCCACCACTCGTCGGCCGAATACGCTCGGTTTCAGCATCTCAAGCTCGTGCGCCATAACACGTACAATCCACGAGACTTTCTGCGTATGATGGGCGCGGCACTACAGCCGTTGTTCGAGACCAAGGTGGATTGTGGCAAGTTGGAATCGATGGAGACCCGGGCGCTCTTTAAAGACGTGGTGGACGACGATGTTGTGTCTCATTATCGCAACACAACAACACAGTCGAGCGACTATGAAGCACAGGTGATACGTACGCTTCAGGGTATCTACAACCCACGCACACGACTAGCGCTGGTGGCAGCACACATCAACATGTTCAAGTGGTACATCAAGCTCTTGAACGCAACCCCGATCTTTCTAGTGTTGAAGCAGCAGAACCGGCTCTTTTCCGAGCCATCGTTGCACCACACCAACTTGGAGTGGGAAACGTTGCGCAAATCCGTCACGAGGTTGGGAAACAAGTTTGGCACCACCCGGAACTACCATTTGACCGAGTTGGTGACGGATATGTTGAAGATGGCCCTGCGAACGTACCCTGTCTTTTATACCCAGCCGATCGAGGAGTTTGAACGGTGCTTGGACAGCGTTGATTGGGAACAGCCGATGCTGCTGGTGCTAGAAACAATGATCACACCCACAGCCACGTTGGTTCAGGGAGAAGTACCCGCAAGTCTGACGGACGTGGATCGCTACTTTGCCGGGGCGCATCCACTACCACTGTTTCCTTATGATCTTGTTTATGACCAGTATGCGATTCTCTGTATCGAAAACGACGTGGTGGAAGCCAACCATCACCAGCTCATGGATGCAGTTGAGGCATCGGGCATGCTGGTGGTGGGAGCACGGTTCTCCACAGCCAATACGGCCATCCAGCGCTTTTTAAACACAGAAACAGCCCTGGACACCGCCACACGCACCTACGACCAGATGTTGGCGGCCATTGGCCACCACCGGCCACTCAGCGATCTCTGCAAACGCTTGGCGACGCTCGGTTTGGTCACGGTACGCCAGGATACTGGCAGTGTATACATCAAATAGACATTTTTTTTGCACCCAAAATAAAGAAGAAAAAAATAGCAACCACTTTTCTTCCTTGATGTATATCAACGGACATCGAATCAAGACCGTACGTGTGGTCCAGGTACTTGTGGGGATCCTTGTCCTTTTTGTCGTCCAGAAACATGCCCATAAGAAAAAGGAACCCGATTCCATCGAGAAGAGCAATGTTGAAAACAAGGAGCAGGTCACCGACGCAATCACGCCCGAGTTTCTTGCCCTGATGAACGAACGGACAGCCAAGTGTCCTGATTACGTCGAGTACTCGAAAGAAACACACTTGCCGCTTTCTGGAGGCAAGTTGCGGCTTCCGTACATGAGACCAGCACCCAAGTGTCGCACGTTTACGTCGCTGGCAGTCGAGTTGTTGATTGATGATTTGAAACGAAAGGTCAAGGACGCCGATTTGGCCCGATTGATCGAGAACTGTTTACCAAACACGTTGGATACCACGATCTTGTGGCATAAAACCGGTAAGGAACCCCAGCTGTTTGTGGTCACGGGCGATATCCATGCCGAATGGCTCCGCGACGCAGCACGCCAGCTCTCGGTGTACCAGCCGCTTGTCAAGTACGATCCAGCGCTCAGACAACTTATCAAGGGTGCAATCAACACACAGGCGTTTTACATCAACGATTCGCCGTACTGCAACGCATTCCATCCACCACCAGGCTCCGGAGTCAAGCGTGGCGATACCGCGTACGACCAGGTGTTCCCGCGTCCAAACTGGAAACAGGTGTTTGAGTGCAAGTACGAGCTCGACTCGCTTGCATCGTTCTTGACGTTATCGAACGAGTACTACATCAACTCGGGCGGCGATACGTCGTTTGTCACGCGTGCGTGGCTCCGGGCATATGAAAAGCTTTTGATTGTGTTGAGACGCGAGCTGCAGCCGACGTTCGATGCCGAAACAGGCCAGGCGTTGCCGTTCTACTACTCGTTCCAGCGCCAAACCAACATTGGTTCTGAAACGTTGGCTCTTGGTGGGGTTGGGAATCCTGTCAATTACGGCACGGGTTTGGTCAGAAGCGCTTTCCGGCCCAGCGACGACGCCACGGTGCTCCAGTTCTTCATTCCAGCAAACATGCATGCGTACACCGAGCTCAAGCGCGCCCGCTCGGGGTTCTTGAACGAGCTGCTCGAGCATGGCGGTGTTCGTCTGCTTCTTGAGAATACCGACAGTTTTATCGAAGGTCTACGGTCAGGAATCGAGACATTTGGCGTGGTCCAACATGCCAAGTACGGCAAGGTATATGCGTACGAGGTAGATGGGTACGGCGGCGCTCTCTTTATGGACGATGCCAATATTCCGTCGTTGCTTGCGATTCCTGATATTGGCTACGTTCCACGTACAGACCCGGTGTACCAGAACACACGGCGCATGGTGCTAGACAAGACTGGCAACCCGTACTACTTGAAAGGGGCGCATTTCGAAGGGATTGGCGGGCCACATATTGGAATCAACCATGCGTGGGCGATGTCGCTTCTTGTCCGGATCCGAACCAGTGACGACGATGCCGAGATCAGCCGGGCGCTTTCGCTTATTCTCAACAGCACCGGTGGTCTTGGGCTCATGCACGAAGGGATCCATGTCAACAGTCCTGGTGGCCGTGAGTATACGCGGTCGTGGTTTGCGTGGAGCAACTCTGAGTTTGGCAAGACGATCCTCCACTTGGCCAAGCACAAACCACACTTGATCTTTAAAGAAGAGCATGCTGTGCCGTACGATTTAGAAGCTGTGATATCTAATTAACGTTTTATGTACTGTGCGATGTTTTCGGCGGTCTGGGACGATGCAGACTTGGCCGTGGCCTCGAACTGGGCCTGGTACCGTGCCTGAAGATCGTCGTCTGTTCTGGAGAGTTCAGAGTTGCGGTCTTCGGGGAACGTGTATTCACGTTCAGGCTCATCTTCGTCACGCAACACTTCGCCGTCCGACTCGTAGTCAGATAAGACGTCTGTGTCTTTATCCTTGATGTCCATGTCCTTCATCAACTTGTTTAGAGACTGGGTCTGTCTCTTCTTTTCGTCGTCGTGTTTCTTCTGTAAGATACGGTCGCGTTCGGCCTTGTAGAACTCGTTGTATTCGTCGACCTTGTTGTCCACAGCCGTAAGAAACTCGTCGAAGCCATCGCCTGTAAACGAACTTACACCCACCACGTCCAACTGGGAATAGAACTCTTCCAACATCAACGACATCGAGTTGACAAGCGAACTCATGTATCCCGAACTCGTGCCGTCGTCGCCGTTGAGTTCTTGGTCCTGGCGCAACGCTTGCTGGAACACCTCAAAGTCCAGCATCCATTCCTTGACCGTGTCTGCGCGCTGGACGTCTGTCTTGTTGAACACGATGATCATCGGTAACTTGGTCTTGTAGAGAATCGAGCACGCATAAAGCATGTTGGAAATGAACGTTGTGGGCGACGTGTTGCGTGGCGTGTCGACAATGTACGCAATGACGGTGGGAAACGTTGCACCAAACGCCTCGGTGATGATGGCACCGCTTGCTGACCAGATAAAACACTCAATCTGGCCTGGGGTATCCACAATGACATGGTCGACTTCACCAGTTCGTTTCTCCACCAACTTGATCACCTGGTCGATCTTTGTTGCAAAGAGATTAAGCAGCGTCACGATCGCGCCGTTGGGACCCAAATTATACTCCTCCATCACCTTCTTGTACTTGACCGAATCACGAATATCGATATTGGCCCCAAACGGAACCTTCAACACGGCAGGATCGAGATTGATGACATACGGCGCCTTCTTCTTGGCGTGAAGATGTGCGTTCAACCGCTGCATGAACGTGGTCTTGCCGCTGCCGGCCATACCAATACAAATAACCGATGCTGTCATGGTGATGATGATGTAATTAAAGAAAAGAAAATGTCGCACACATCTCAATTACTACTTGCTACTACTCTGTCCACAATATGGTCATAAACACATTCGTGTTTCAAGATCTGGACGTTTTCTGCTTCTGCTCTGAACAACTTATCGGCCTTGGGTCCACCAGGCCCGCCTAATTGTGGTTGTGGTTGTTGTTGTTGTTGTTGGTTGACCAACGTTTCTGCCGCAGCGCCATCGCCCATCAACAACGCATAAATCGGCCGTAAACCAAACAACAAAACAAAGTACCATGAGATCGACGATACGTAGCGGACATTCAAGTCGGGCGTCGCCACGCCGTTCTGGAGCATGCTCTTGAACCCATCGGTGAGTGGAAACGGAAGTTTCATGATAACAAAACCCGCAAAGAAATAGTTGACCCAGGCCATGATCACTGTTTGGGGAATGTAGTTCATGATGTTGCCCTTGGCCATGTTCATCATGGCCTCGTTCATGCCTGGATCCGTAAGTGCAGCCATTGGGTCTTTGTCGGGCTCGTTGGCGACCGCGAGGTATGTGTCTGCATTGAGGGTGGCCACAAAGTACTGTTGTCTTGCGGCGAATTCTGCTGGCGTCAACACGGAGTTGTTTTGCTTGAATGAGATGGCACGTTGCAAGAAGTGGCGTTCACGGCTGGTTTTGTATGGTTCGAGCTTGGGGCCAGATTCAAGAAGAAACGTAACGTTGGCACGTGCAAGACCTACCAACACCATCACAAATGAGATGGGAAGAAGCACCCAGTACTTGAGCGCAGGATCAAGCACCAAGTCAGGAGTAATCATACAGAAGAAGAATAAAGTGAACAAAAAAGAATGAGAACAACAGAACAAATGTGAACAAAAGAAGAACAAAATGAAATGAACAGTTAGAGAATGAAAACTGAGCGAATGAGATTGCGAACAGAGAGATCGAAACATTACAGAAATGGACAACAGCAACGGACACTACCAGTGCGAATAACTGCAAGTGTGGATGTAGATGCGACTTGTCGGTGCGACTGCCTATATCATTTGGAGCAGTGGTTTGTTTCGCACTTTAAAAAACATACATCATGGGATGGTTTGGGAGTTCTACGTCGAAAGTATCTGCGGTGTCTGAGTTCAAGGAACCCGAGCCAACGTACTTGGAAGACTTGCCGCCCAAGTTCGAAGACACGGCACCACAACAGGCCGAACGGCAGGCTACAATGGTGGATGCGGCACGCCAGATCAAGTTGGCCGACTTTACCATGGACCATTTCGTGGCGATGCCGTGTTTTCGTGAGGCGATGATCACCGGGTTCCAGGCTATGGGTGTGCTTGGAACCGTGACGTTTCTTGTCCACAAAAACCCATCGCGGTCGTTCAACTGGGCAATGTGTGGGTTTTTCTTGGGCAATGTTGTGGGCTGGGAACAGTGTCGTTCCATCCGCAGAAAACAGTTCCAGATGATGGAACAAGCCCGTCAAAAGAAGGATGACCATAACAAACACAAGTTGTTGGACAAGCACGACGATACGCTTGAAAAGTTTACCCTGTTCAACGATAGAACAAACTAACTATGTACATAGAATAAAGATACCGTTATCACTTCTGTAGCTATTCTTGTGTCGCTATTTGACACCCTTTTTGTCGCTATTTTTCCGTGCGCGCTCACTACTTTTCACTACTACTTTCCCCACTCAAACCTCGGCAACTAATCTTCAACTCTTCATCATGGAAGGACACAGAGTCACCGTTAAATACAAGAGTATCCGCTCGAACTTGGTCAATCTTCCGTCCAATCTCAGCAACCTTCTCTTCACTGCATCCATTCCACCCCAAGATGTCATTGTTGAACTCGTCTCATCCACCGCAAAAGTCTACGCCGGCTGGTCAGGCCTCAATTCCGCCTCTCCACACACCGTCGAGTACGATCCCATCTTTGCCGAGTCGCTTAAAGTCACAGAAAACGAACTGTCGCTTCTAAACTTGAAAATTGGCAACTTTGAATCCGCAAACTTCGCCTTGGAACCTTTGACTTCCTCCGATTGGGAACTTGTCGAACTACACGCCCAGTTGATCGAAGATAAACTCCTTGCCCAAACCCGCTGTGTGGCATTGAACCAAGTCCTCGTGGTTTATCCTACAAACACCACATCTGCAAAGTTGTTGGTCACCGATATCGGGTCGACCAACCACAAGTATGCCAAAATATCGCCTTTCAGCGAGATCTCCATTGCCCCCAAGCCTCGAGAAAAGAAACAAACGACAAAAACACAGCCAAAACCGGTTCCAAAACCCACAGAAGACTCGCCAACGATTCTTAAACGGGGTATTTCCTTGCCTCATCGGCTTTATCCTACAAACTCAAATGGCTACGAAGTATATGTGCAGTTGGACGAGTTGGTTCTGGGTCTTGTATCGGAATACGTGTCCGTGTCGATTGTTTCTGGGCCTTCAGACAGACACAAGTTGCTGGTGGCTGAAGATCCCGAGAAATCACTTGCTCCCGTTAAAGAAAACAAACGAATTGTTGCCAAAGTAGTCAATTCGGCAACAGGACCTTCAAATACCGTGGGATTATCGCCCAAGTTGGCCGTGGCTCTTGGTGTGGAACACCAGATCGGTTGCATTGTCAGCTTAAAATCAGCCCCAAAACCTCTTCCAAGAAAACCTCATACATTTGTTATTCATCCTTATATCACACAAACAAAGAAGAACTCGTCGATGAACTTGAACTCGGCTACAAAGAAAGACCAGCACCTAAAGCTTGTGGAAGAGATCACGACTCATTTGTACTCGGCTACAGATTCTGTTTCTGCCAGTTGCATGACAAATTTCACCAAGATCCCAATTATTCCAGGTATCTTACCCCACGGTGGCTTGTTACGGTTCAAAAAGAAGCCAGAAACAAACGCATGGATAAAACCGTACAAACTCACGTCTAAGAAACCGATTTCTATTGAAGTTGGAGACGAATTGTTGAGAGCTGCATCTTTTATCGAGGAAATCGCGGTTGATCAACACCTTGACGAAGCAATTGGCTTGAACACAACCGTTGACGAAATCACTGAGTCCTTCACAACGTCAAAGAATACCGGAACTTTGGTCTATGGCAACTCTGGAAGCGGGAAGTCGCTCCTCTTGCGTCTTGTTGCCCGTAAAATGGAGTCTTTGGGGTTCTACACCAAGTACATCTCGTGTGACACGATAATGAACGAAACGTTTGCAACGCTTTCCAAGAACCATGTGATCAAGTGGCTCCAGGCATGTACATGGCACAAACCGGCGTTGCTTGTGCTTGATAACTTGGACCAGATCTTGAGTGCTGAGCAGGAACAGGGCGATTCGTCCAAACTGATTCAGCTAACCGAGTTCTTGATTTCTCAGTTGGAAAAGATCCATAACCAGCACAACAGTAACGTCTCGATTCTCTTATCTTCTACATCTAAAGAATCGCTCAATAAGCTTTTGTTGCAGAGCCATTTGATTGAACATTTTCATCACTTGAGTCCTCCAGACAAGGCAGCTCGAGCTGAGATCTTGACGGAGTATTTGACCAGCCGTCTTGGATGCAAAGTGGGGTTTGATATCATGGATATGGTGACTGAAACTGAGGGATACTTACCGAATGACTTGAAGACCATAAGCGATCGTCTTTATCACGAAACGCTCTTCAGTCTGGACGCTTCTTCCAAAGAATTAATTGCTTTGCCCGACCATTTAAGTAAAGCGTTGGAAGGGTACACACCATCGAATTTGCGTGGGGTCAAGCTCCAGAAATCTTCTATTAACTGGTCCGATATTGGAGGACTTACTGAAGCCAAGAATGTTTTATTGGAAACACTCGAGTGGCCAACGAAATATGCTCCGATTTTCGCCAACTGTCCATTAAGATTACGTTCCGGGATCTTGCTTTATGGATATCCTGGTTGTGGTAAGACTTTGCTTGCGCTGGCGGTGGCTGGGCAGTGTGGGCTCAATTTCATTTCAATCAAGGGGCCCGAGATCTTGAACAAGTACATAGGGGCGTCTGAGCAGTCGGTGAGAGAGTTGTTTGAGAGGGCACAGGCAGCCAAGCCGTGTATTTTGTTTTTTGACGAGTTCGATTCGATTGCACCAAAAAGAGGCCATGATTCAACGGGAGTCACCGATAGAGTTGTCAACCAGATGTTGACACAGATGGACGGGGCCGAGGGTTTAGACGGAGTGTATGTGTTGGCTGCAACTTCGCGTCCGGACTTGATTGATTCTGCGTTGTTGAGACCTGGACGTTTGGACAAGAGTGTCATTTGTGACATGCCCAGCTTTAGCGACCGGCTCGACATTTTGGAGAGCATCACGGCCAAAATGGACTTGGGTCTGGATGTTGATTTGAACGCGATTGCAGAACAGACTGCTGGGTTCAGTGGGGCAGATATGCAAGGGTTGGGATACAATGCGTACTTGAAGGCCGTACATATCCGTTTGGCGGAACAGGAAGCTGCTGCGACCAAACAAACATCAACGCAAGACAAGAAAGCGGTACAGTTCTTCCAGGTCAATGCCGAAAAGTTGAAGAACAAGAAGTTGACGTCGTCGGACCGTGTCAAGATCTTGCTGCAGATCGAACAGCTTGTGGAACCAGTCATCACCGAGGAATCGACAGGCACGAAACAGGAGTCGCCTCGTGTTCCGATTAGCCACGCAAATTTCCTTGAACTGTTAAAGGAAACCAAGCCGTCGATCTCCGTTTCAGAGAAACAGAAGCTCCACCGCATTTACAGCCAGTTTGTGAGTGGCCGTGACGGCAACATGCCCGACGGCAGTGCCAGCAACGAGATTGGCGGTCGCACCACGTTGATGTAGTTATTTATTGATTAAAAACAAAAACACACTCTTTACACCGGTTCCAGGTCAACGGGATCGTATTGGATGTCCTCGTCCTCCAAAGCCACTAGTGGAACGTAGCTCTTTGTATGTGAAATTGAGGGAAAGAGCCTGAAATAAGACCACGACGCGATTGTCAAGCCTATGGCACTACCGATCAACACATCGACGAAATGGTGTCTGTAGTCTTCGGTTCTGCTCAACGCAATGATGGCCGCACCGAGCGATGGAACTCCTGCCACAAGTGTTCGCCAGCTGCCGACCAACGGCGACGACACAACAAGCTGGCCAGCCAACCATAACGACAAGTAAAAGAGTCCTGCAAAGCTGATGGACGAGTGGCCCGAAGGAGTGGTTCGAAATCCGTCTTCAAGGCGAGCGCGGTCCTTTGTAGTACAGACATCCTTGGCAAACACCATGAGATCGGGTGGCGTGCCGATTTTAGGAACACAACGAGCAAGAAAATCGGGTCTGTGTCTGCCAATGAAGTTCTTGAGCACGTCGGTTAAGACGCTAGTGATGAATACCAGGAGCGAAAGACCAATCAACGCAACGTAGGTATGGTAGATCTTGTGTTTTGGGGCCGTGACAAGCAACCCAAGCACAGCAACAACAGATACAGGGACCCAGACCGCATACACAAAGAGCTGCGTGTTGGATACACGTTCGTGTTCGGCAAACGGATGCGAGATCGTCAAGTCACCCACAAAAAACTGCCGTTCAAACGGCTTGATGTAGTAGACCACGGAGTACAATACAACAAGCACAACAAGAAGAAAAACATCGGTGGCTCTCCATTTAAGAAACAACGACCGTGAATTCAAGCCTAACGTCACGCGGTTAGAAATGTGGATCATTTTTATATATGCCACCTTTGTGGTAATCGTAAAATTACACAAATGATTTGGTCGTGTGTGAACCGGTAGATAACCCCAAGAAAAATGTTTCGTAATCAAAACAGGAACCTGTACCTTCCCGTAAATAAACGTAGAAAATGTCTAGATTCAATACATTCTTCTTTCTTTCTTCAGAAATTCATCTTTTCTTCAGTATTGTTTCATTTATCGTTTCTTCTTATTTCTCTTTTTTTCTCTACCTTCTCTACTTTCCACTACTTTCTCTACTTTCTCTAATTTCCATTTCTAATTTGTTTCACCCATTAAACTTTAACGGTGATCCACTAAATTATTCAACCTGATCCGTTTTTTTTCACATCACCCTTATCTCACCAAGGGAAAAAAAGTGTCAAAAAGTACTTTTTACTACCACTTGCTACTCTTTTCTTTGTTTGTATTCAACATACTGCGGTGCTAGAGGCCTCAACTGCTCCTACTTGTTCCCATCGTGCACCATGGCAGCCACAGGATCTGCCACCATCAACCCATTGGTTCCGCTGGCAGATTCCCCTGCTGCTTCTAGACCATCCAAACGCTCGTCTTCTTCCTCCAACGACTTGCTCTATGAACGAGACCGCTTCCGCGCCCGGATCCGCAACTTCAACACCTCGGAATCCATCCTGTGCGTGGTCTGCGACGGCATCGGCTCGAAAACAACAAAACTAAACTTTACAAACCTGAAACAACCACTTCCATCATCATCATCACCATCAGCATCATCATCAGCATCTCCTCCAGCAGTATCTCCCCTTGCAGACTGCTCCCGTTTCTTTTCCGACTTGACCACATACAACCCTGCAACCATTGCAAGCTTCAATCTCACCATCAAATCCATCTCGGTACGGCAGCTCCAACACGTCTTCAACTGGTACTTGAACTCGCCCCTTCCCAGTACAGGAAAGATGTTTCCCTGGCTCCATGGCCTCAATAAAGACAATTTCGCCCAGAAATCCTACTTTCTTTACCAACAGCAACAATTGCTTCTTCTCAAGCAAGAAAACACCTCCGTCATCGAGTTCAATCTCGAAAAACCTCACAATATCCGTTTCTTTATGTGCATCGACGTCGACAACGACAAACGTGAGCCTGATCTCATGCCAGGAACACCAATCCCTTCCGTCCTTTTCTCAAACAAGCCCCAGCCCATCTTGCTCAAAAATACCGTAAAGTTGTACGAAATTCTCGAAACCATCGAGGTGTCCCGCTTGGAAATAAGGACAGTCTTGCAGAATATCTGTGACAGCGTATTTGGCACGGTTTCACCAGATACCTTGGATATATTTATCAACGATTGCATCACACTCAATCATCTCCCAATATTCCTCGACTTGGACCCGGACCGTGGCGTTAGTCTTAGAAATTTCCAGATCCAGGTGGCCAAGCTATCCACTTGCTCGGATTTTTTGGTCTACTCTTCGGCAGGCACATCTGACGTGTTTCCCAGCGTGGCACGGATCTTGTGGCTTGCGCAAAGATACGAAGCATACAAACACAATACTGAGGTTCAGTTCAATGTATTTGTTATGACAGAAGACTTGGCCTCGGCCATTTCTGGTGACAACGATACTTGTGAGGACCATGCTTCTGATCTCCTTCAGTTAGTGTGCAAGAATACATATCGTGTCAAGGAGAAGATTGAAAGAACAAGAATGTCTTCAGCTACCAAAGTGGATCGTAACGTTTGGGTGGGTAACTACTGGGACTATCAGGTAATGATGACGTATTTGATTGAAAACAAGTCTGAATATGCCAAGTTCATTGGGTCTCTTGAAAAACAGTCTAACAAGGACTATAAGAACTTGTACTGCGACCCGGAAAACTCTATTGTGGTCAACAAAGCAATTATGAAAACTGTTGATAAGTCTATGGACTACAATATTTTGTTGGACTACCTCTCGCTTCCTAAAGCAAACTGGGGCCTTCTAGTATATTGTCATAGTGGATCTCAGTTTCCGGATTTGATGACATTATCCTCATTATTGTTCAAGTTTGCCTTGTCTTCGCATAGTTATCAAGATTCTAAGGATGGCGATCCTGAGTTTACATTGTTGGAATTCCCACCGTCAGGATCCATTGGTATTGGCGACTGCAAGAAGGATAACTTGATGTCCATTCTTAATACTTGTAAGGTCATCTATCTATATTCTTCTGGGAAGTCTGCTAAATCGCTTGGCTCCTTGATTTATTGTTCGGATGGATATTCTGAGCTGTCACTCTTGACCTTATGCTATGTGATATATTCAAAAGATATTTCGCTCAAGGAAGCAATGTTGAGCATGCATTCTGAGTATGGCCGGCCGTTTTTTATATTCAATAGTGACGTGTTGATATTGAAGAAGTTGGAAACACTTTTGCGGAAATTCAGTCCGCGTCAGAAGAAGGATATCAACTGGTCGACGATGGAGACATTGAGTGATGACGAAATCAATGAGATTTTGCTTGGGAAATCGGCGCAGAAAGTGAGCAATGCATATCGTCTCGGGTACATTGCGCAAGAGGATGACAGTTCTTCTGATTCTGAAAGTGATTCTGAGAACGAGAGCGATTCTGATTTTGTTGATCTGTATGATTGGGTCAAGGAAGTGGAAGGATCAATGCCGTCACGAATATTGCCGTATTTATACTTGGGGCTGTTGGTTCATGCCAATTGTTTGCATCTTTTAGATAAGTTGGGGATCAACAAGATCATTTCTGTGGGCGAGAAGTTAGATTGGCTCAATGGTTATAAGTTTAGTGCGCATCATAAAGTGAGTGTTGAGGAAATCGACGGGGGAAACATTGAAAAGTACAGCATTACACCGAAGAAGAAGAAACAGTATTCTGTTGACACGGTGTTGCGGGTCAACAATCTTCAAGATGATGGAATAGATGAGCTACTGAAGCTGTTGCCGAGTATTCTTGCCTATATCAACGACGAGTATACTCGGGATCCCAATACCAAGATCTTGGTGCATTGTCGAGTTGGGGTTAGTCGTTCTGCTACAGTGGTGATAGCTGAAGTTATGAGACGGCTCAATGTTCCACTTCCAGAAGCATATTTGTATGTGAGAGTAAGACGGTTGAATATCATCATCCAACCAAACTTGCGGTTCATGTACGAGTTGTTCAAGTGGGAAGAAACAGAGAAGAAGAGGAAAAAAAGTGGCGAGCGTCTCCGTGAAATGGACTGGTTTGTCATGAGCCGTGAAATCATGCGTTTGAACGTGCCCTTCCTTGGCAATTGATGTAATATATGTAACAATATACTGGATTTATTTAAGTAGAGAGAGAGAAGAAGACAAAAAAAAAGATTACTCTAGAACGTTCTCATTATCTTTGGTTTGAACCAGGAGAAAAATTTTATTATCAATTCAAGGATCACCACCAAAAAAACCAACAACCACACATTTTTGCCACGAAAACGTATCGATTTCCATGTCCAATCCGTTACTAAACGATCCGTCAATTATCCAAATAAATGAGTCAGACAGTTCTGTGCTGCTGGCGCCGTTACTTGAGCCTGGAAGTGCTCTTTCCAAGCTCTTGGACAGTGCGATTGCCAAGGCAGCAAAAGAGTCGACCCCAGACTTGGCACCAAGATCTAACAGTACCAGTCCTGTCAATGGTACCAAGTCATTCAAGGATCCAGCAAGAATATATCTGATCGAACAGTTACTTGAGATCGGAAAGAATTCGCCACATCTCCCAGACATGGTCCCTTTATTGCCAGTCAAGACTTTCTGGAGACACAATGCCCCGAAAGCCAAACCCCAACAAGAACACTCCTCCAAGAACAAGAAGTCAAACAGCTCCAACTCACAAAATAGAAGAAATCAGAACCAAAACAGCGTAACCGATCAGCCATGGGAAAGAAGGGCCGTTGGCAGAAACAACAACGACTTGGATTCCATTTCTTCTGACAAGATTTCCCAGCTTTTGGGCGAGTCATTGGAAGAAGAACAGCCAGAATGGGACACTACCGATATAGATACGTTGAACGGCAGTGGCATCAACATGGGCCAAACAGTCGAGGAGTTTGAAAGGTGGAAACAACAACGAAAATTGGAAGATCGCCGCAAGAACGGTGAAGATTTGGACAATATCCACGATTATTCTGCTGCAGAAAGAGCTGGAAACGAAGTGGACAACTTCTTCTCCTTCGTTAAGCCCAAGGAAATCGAAAAACCAAACACTTCATCGAATGATGCACACAGCAAGAGCTCCCGTTTCTCTTCTTTCTTTCAGGCTCCATCGAAGGAGGCTGCTGCTGCTGCTCCTGCTTCTCACAACACAGTTCCTTTGCCAGTAAACAGAGATTCCAAGATACCTCCACCTCCAGGTTTCTCGAGGTTTTATCAAGCAGACCATCCACAAGCTCAAGCTCAAGCTCCAGCTCCAGTTCCAGTTCCAGCTCCAGTTTCTATTCAAGAACCATTGCAGCAAGCCATGCCACACGGTATTCCTTCTCAAAAACAACCAGGTGAAAGCAACTCGAACGATTCATTTTTCATGACTCTTTTGAACAAAAAGGAAGGACAAGAGACTACATCCGAATCTAATAACGACACACCAGCGAACAACAGGATCAGTGCATTGTTTGGTAAGCCAAAAGAATCTCCTGAACAACCGCGCAACCAGCAACAACAGCAACAACAGCAACAGCAACAGCAACAATTGAGACTTCAGCAGTCACAGCAACAGAAGTTCCAACAAGCCAAAGGGTCTCCACAAAAGATCCCATTACAAGCTCAACAGGGTCAACAGATTCAACAAAACCAACAAGGTCCACCAGGTCAAGGTCCACCAGGTCAAGGTCCACCAGGTCAAGGTCCACCAGGTCAAGGTCCACAGCATTTACCTCCATGGGCTAAGCAGTATCCTCCACACTTTCAATTCTCGCCTAACCAAAGACCACCACCAGGAATGTTTCCAAACGGCTTTATTCCTCCTCCGCCTCCTCCAGGAATGCCGGGGCCACCACAATTCAATGGAGCAAATGGCCAATACATACCTCCATATATGGGTTTTCCACCAGGAATGCCCCCACATATGCAATTTCCACCAAAGCAGCAGCAGCAGCAACAACAGCAACAGCAGCAGCAACAGCAACAACAGCAACAACAGCAACAGCAACAACAGCAATTGCGTCAATTACAACAGCAACAACAGCAGTTGCAACAGTTACAACAACAGGGTCGCATCGCTAGGTAGTTTATGATAAATCAACAACTGTATTTCTTTTCTATATACTTTCAGATACCCTCAAGGCCAAGTTCAACAACTGTATGTGTTCGTCAGTCCCATTGGTTAATCGTTTATCGATATCAAACAAGATCTTTGCTATTTTGTTTTTGGTAAGGGAATTGAGCGAATCGTTCATGATCAATTTATCATGTAGTTGATCCATCAACTGTTGAGCACTCCATCCTTGTAAGGTGAGCTCGTTGACAAACGCAATGATCTCTTTTTGGTTGTGTGATTGGATTACAGCAACAAACTTATCCAATAAGTCGTCAGCGATAACGCCGGAGATTTCTTGAATGGAGGAGATGGTAATGGCATGGTCGGCTGGTGAATCAGGCCCGTGTAAGGAATTGCTGAGTTTTGTAGCTGATTGAAGAAATGTGATAGCTTTTCTCAAGTCCCCGTTGGCAATCTTTAGAACTTCTTCCAAAACCGGTTCGTCACTGAACTTGATATCTTCTGCGTCGGCAATATATTTCAATCTGGTCAACGCATTATCATTATTAAGAGGTCTAAATCTGAACTTAGAACATCTGGATGCTAATGGATCGATGATCCGAGTGATGTAATTACATATAAGACAGAAACGAGTCACGGACGAATAGTTTTCAATGGTTCTTCTCAAGGCCGATTGAGCATCGTTGGTCATACAATCAGCTTCGTCTAATATAATGATCTTGTACGGAGGACATGGATAGTTTGCCAAGTCTTCATCGGACGGGGTTGAAACGGTCAACCGGGCAAAGTTTTTGATTTTCTGTCTGACAATCGAGATCCCTCTTTCATCTGAAGCATTAAGTTCCAATACTCGTGTCTTATAAAGGGTTGGTCCGTATAATTGTTTGGCCAATGCAAGAATCGTAGAGGTTTTCCCCGTTCCTGGAGGACCATAGAAGAGCATATGAGGCAAGTTGGCTGATTCAATAGTTTTTCTCAACACCTTGACAGCATGGTCCTGTGATGCAACGTCATCAAGGTTCTTGGGACGATACTTTTCAACCCATGGTGTGTGTTCGAGTTTCTCCTGCTCGTACTGTTGCAATTTCTTCGACATCTGGGTGTGCTGAGAAAGATTCTGGTTTGGTTTATGAGACGCGTATGGTACAAAATGTCGTGGTGTTATGTGCAGTCTGCTACCTATATTACACATAAAAATCGGGTTACAATGAAATGTTGGTTACAAATATCTCGGTGACAATTACTTCAGTAATTACTGTTTCATTAATTTGACCCATCCATTGCAAATTCATACAATGCTTGCAAGAATGAAAATTGATCTTTTGAATTGAATATTTATAATTCAGAGTCAATGGCACCTACTTTTTTCACAGCAACTTTACCATATACTTCATTTTTTCAATATATTGCGATTTTTATGAGAAAGATTGACAATTAGTTCTTGAATACTTCTAAACTCTATCGCCAAATAAGGAGAAACATTACACATTTCTTGTTCTTGGTTTGATTAAAAAACGCTTCTTTGAATTCATAATTAGATTCACTTGCGTTTCGATTGTTTTGACCTTGATAACATAATTGGGGAGATGATGCGAAAACAACTTTCTGTCGTAAGTTCAATGTGACAAGATAAATCTTTATTAACGTGAGAGAGAAGTACACTGAGCCTGGTTCACTAGTACATAAAAAGTTTGGCCTAACTTAAATTGAAAACCTGAAATATGCCGTTACATTAATGAGATTTTGTAAGAACCAATAGTTTAGGGAAACAATATGTAGAATTGGGATTTGCCTATGAGGATATAACTGTATTAATTTTGGAAAATGATTTTTTATGTATTCCAATAATTCTTCTAATTTAGAAATGATGCAGCATTTAGAGAGAATAAACATATGTGGCAAGGTTCATCCAACTTAGACCATTATTTTTATAGTTTTCTTAATTTACTCCTCTTTTTCATTAAAAGTAGTAGGTAATATAGCAACTTTTTCAATGTATTGTAAATCTTTGAATTTTCACCAAAAACTTGTTTTCCACTCTGTTTTTCATTCCACAAATCATCTTTGTGGTAGAATAGAATTAGACGAGATATTGGTTATTGGAAACTTCAATTCTAGCTACAATTCATATGGGAGTGGCAATTGAAAAGTAATCATGTCGTTACGGCAGCCACTGATTTCAGGTAAAACTTACACTGTTCCTTTCGTCCATCACGCATTAGACTGATTCCAATTTAGTAGTAAAAGTTGTATCAAAAAACCTTTCATTCGTCTGGCAGTCACTGAAATTCGGTTACTTGATATTTCCTAACCTGTTTTCGCTTAAATGGTGGGGTACGTCAAAGTGCGTTTGCTACTTTTTAGCCTAATTTGTAACCCTTTTTTATTATACTCAATTTAGGCGATATCGATACTATCTCACCTAACAAAAATATCACTTATCACTTTCTTTGATTTTTTTTCATACATTTTGTAACAGATTTCGTGGTTTTATATATCATGTCTTTTGCAAAGCACACTTTAACCATAGTTTTTATGTGCTTCAATGTATGTTTTTTTCCAACATTTTTTGGCTGCAAAATGCCCACTTTTGGTTAGAACACTATTTTGTCACAGGTAATTCCATTTTGACGGATACTCTTTTGGGTGACGTGATTTAATTAATTGGCTGGAATTGGACAGTTTTATCAAACCAATTTCAATTGATTTGTGGGGTGCGTAAATCTTGTAATTGAAAATCCTTTGGGCGGGCATTTTATTGTTTTATTCTTGGCAATCTCGAATAGGACGTAATTTTAGGGTTTCAAGACTACAGAAATGAAATTGATCGTTTATATTTCAATGGTTGCAATTGAAATGAGATTTTATTTTTGTTCAACTACGTGTTGGTGCTTAATCTTAGCCAATTATTAGGGTAAAAATGTCTTTCTTCTTGGAATATAAATACTTGAGAACCCCAGATATTTCTTTCAATTAAAGTATCATCAGCAGACAAGGAAATATGAAGTTCAATTCCTTGTTTTCACTTGTCGCTCTTTTACAATTCCTTTCAGTAGGAGTTTTTGCAGGTTTCCTTAGTCCCATTCTTCCACCAAGTAAAGATCCATTCTATACTCCTCCGGAAGACTATGAAAATTCTACTCCGGGTACAATTTTGAGATGGAGACAGACTCCTAGTCCTTTAAGAAGTATCTTACTTCCTGTTAACGTTAGGACTTCTTGGCAGTTACTTGTCAGATCAACTGACTCCCATGGTAACCCAGCTGCTATTACTACCACGCTTATCCAGCCCTACAATGCTGATGACAGCAAGCTTATTTCTTACCAAGTTGCCGAAGATGCTGCTTCAGTCGACTGTACTCCATCTTATTCAATTCAATTTGGTGCTGATCCAATTACTACCATTGTTGCTCAGTCCGAGTTCATTTTAATTCAAACAGCATTGGATAAGGGTTACTGGGTTGTAGCACCTGACTATGAAGGTCCAAAATCCGCCTTTGCTGCTGGCAGAGTTGCTGGCCATGCTGTTTTAGATTCTATAAGAGGTGTTCTTCAGCAAAACTTTACCGAGCTTTCTAATGATGCCAGGGTTGCTATTTGGGGTTATTCTGGTGGTTCTCTTGCTTCTGGTTGGGCAGCAGCTCTCCAACCAACCTATGCTCCAGAGTTGAAGAACAACTTGTTGGGTGCTGCTCTTGGTGGGTTTGTGACAAACCTTACTTCATCCGTTCAAAATGTCGAGGGTACATTATTTAATGGTCTTGCCTTTGCTGGTCTTAATGGAATTAGTCGTGAATATCCCGAACTTGTTCCTATTATCAAAGATGCCATCTATCCTTGGAAGTATGCTGATTACTTGGTTGGTGGCAGACTTTGCTTGTTTCCTAACATTATTAATTATCTTTTCCAAAAACCATTCACTGGCTATTTCGACAGATTCTTCAGAGATGGATATGACATATTTAACAATCCTACTGTCAAGGATATTCTTCAGAAAAATACGTTAGCTGTTGAAAACAACGGAGAAGTGCCAGAGATTCCACTTTTTATTTACCACGGAAAACTAGATGAAATTATTTCGTTTGATGACTCTGTTAGAACTTACAACAATTGGTGTTCTTGGGGCGCCCCCTCCATCGAGTTTGCTGCCGATGATACTACTGGTCATATTACTGAGGCCCTCTTTGGTTCTGCTGCAGCATTCACATGGCTTGAGGCTAGGTTTGAAGATAAGCCAGTTGTTCAAAATTGTCAAAGAACCGATAGATTAAACAACTTGTTATACCCAGGAACTGACAAAGGATTGATTGACGGTCTTAAGGCATTCTGGACGAGTGTCTTTCAATTTGAAATCGGACCAGAAACAAAGGACAGCGATTTTAATGTTGTTAGTTTGAACAAGGCTTCTCTCAACTTGGGTGGTCCACCAGTCAATGCTACTGCTGAAAACAACTGATCCAGAATTAATATTTTGATTTATTTATGGTTTCTTTTATAGTTAAATTCAGTTTACTGTTTATTTATTTATTTTGATATTTATTATTGAATAATTGTGATTTAATTTCCTTAATATGAACTTAGTATCATTATCAGTTATTAGCAATAATGATATTTTGTTGGATTTCATACTATCTAGAAGTTTATTCAACACAGCTCTTGGTTCATTACGGAAAGTTGAAAATCTAATGGTTGAAGAGCATGATTTAGGTATTCATGATATTTCACTGTACTAGTTGAGCTGAATTTGAAACATTTTATAATATATGAAACCAGTGTACAATTTCATACAAGTAAAAATTTAAAATCTAAACTTGGCGTAAATGTTAATGCTTCCATGAGATTTACCAATTATCCAAAACACTTTAATCTACGTTGAATTAACAGACTAATTTATGTCCAATCCAGTAGTGAACCCTCTTTCCTGATATGCTACCTCTTGTGATTCTCCTTCGTTTTCTTCAAAGCTTCGACAAGATCGAGAGTATCCTTGTGAATAATTCAAATAAATCACGGATCGGGGGGGTGGATACTATTTACGTAAAAGTATCGAAGGATTAAAAGAAGATTTTTTAAAGCACAAATAAGTAACATAAATGCTTGTTTCTTTCCTGATAAGTCTTGTTTGAGGCGATTGATCTGGAACCACAAATTTGACTCATACATACAGACATCTTAAGTTTCACATAAAAATATTCTTTTTTGGGATATTTAAGCTTTACTACTGACAAAGGTATCTTGTGCCACAAGAACATCTGCTCACTTCATTGCGTTTGTTTAGTTGTTCTATAAGAAAATCAACTTGTTCTACCTGATCTGCAAAAGTGCAAAGTATATTAAAATTAGAAATGCTAGAAATAAATATATATATATTGGTGACTTGAGACACGGCTAGGCTACTGGACACCAATAACACTTAATTCTAAAGTCCATACTCTCCTGAGATGGATCTTGACGTGCATATTTCTTTGTCCCTTGGGAAACAAGTCAGCGACTTCTATATTCACGTCGAGGGACTCGTTGGACCACCAGCACTTTCTGGCAGGCTTTCTCCAAAATAACAACAACTTTGTTTGATTTGTGTCGACATTTCTCTTTGATTTCGATAACGAACGGGATGCCGCTCGCGAGGCGCTGTTGGCCAACGACGCCAACCGGGACCGTGACCTAGACCGCGACGACGTCTGCGAGGCGTTCGAAGCCACGGGGTCCAATGCGGGAGAGTCTGGTACTGCGGGAGGCGACGAGCTGAGACGGACCAACAGTAACGACAGAATCACGCACTTGGATGGTTCCAACGACCTGCTGCCCCATTTTCCGGTATGGTCAAAGCCAGAGGTGCACAACATGTCAAACAAGTGTTGTTCTGCGGGTCCCAAACTGTTGGACGACGAATGTGGAACGTAGCCGAGTCCGCTGAATATGAGCTTGTTGTTCAAAAGATGTTCCGAGACTCTGAGTTTGAGGTGTTTCATTTGGTGATTGTTCAAGCCTGGGGTATCGGGAATCACGTAGTAATCCAAGTCTTCCCGCAACACTATGATGGCTGGCTTATTCTGGAGCACGTTATCTTGTTGACGGGTGTGGTGGTTCAGGGCGCTGACTTGGGGTGACAACGTTGGCATTTCCAAGAGGTCTTTCTGGGCGTCGCTAAAGATATTGATGATGTACTGGAACGACGACGGCTCGAAGTTGACGTGGACAATGTCGTCTTCGGTTAAATTAGTGATGACTTGGCCATCAGCATCCAAAAACACTCCGTTGGGAAACAAACACAACAAGATACTTTCAGGCAAGCTCATGAGCTCGTCTCGGGTTATGGTAAAGTTGGTGCCGCGGATGTTGAGATGGATTTTCGAGTTGTAGTCGATGTTGGAGCTGGAGTCGTCCATCCCTGGAGCCATGGCAGCAGGCTGGTCCGGCAGGACTTGTGTGATGATGGCGTCTGTCATTCTGCGGATGGAGTGAGCAGGAAAATGTGAATGTTTTCGTGGATTCGGACGGAACTATGCAAACAGGTTGCCAGCACCAATTGCAATACGACGGTTTGGGAGAAGGTTCTGGCCTTGAAAGGAATACAAATCTCCAGTGGTTAGCACGGAACTGAAATATCTTATTTTCTTAATGTTGACAATTGCTAGGGCGGAAATGTGCCTTGCGACATTGCGCACGAGACAATGTCGCAGATCCGCCTCGACTTTTTCAGTGCCCAAAACTACGCTAAATATACATTAGTACTACTATTCATGCCTTGTAAGCAGCAAAACTGCAGCGGGTCGTGTTCAGAGGCAGACGTGGACATGGATACACTCGGCAAGACCGACACGGAACTTGACATTTCTGATATTTGGGGCGATGACGTGCCCATCTCCGCAGCCCACAACGATATCAAACGGGCCCACGAGAAACAGGGATACCTCGACGGCATTTCCAACGCAAAGGAATCGGCTCTCCAACAAGGTTTCGACGACTCGTTTCCTCGAGGCGCAGAGTTGGGGGTCAAAACAGGTTCCATTCTTGCTTCCATCAAATGTTCCGGCAACGATGAATTGTTTCGCCAGGCAATGACCGAGTTGAATATCGCCCAGATCTTGAACCAACGACACTTTGATATAAACTTGGACTTGGTCTCTGCCCACACAACGTTGGTCAAGTGGCAGGAGATCGCTGATAGTTGTAGCAGTAGCAGCAGCGGATAATACTTATCTACTCAACGGCATATCGTTGAAAATCTCGGAGTTCAACGTCTCCTGCAACCCCGTCAACTTCTCCTGGCACCTCAAGCGGCCCTTGGACCAGTCGATCCAGAGCTCGCTCACCAAGTACTGTGTTTCCTGAAACAGAACAAACTCTTCGAGACAACTACTCTTGATGAGCCAGTCTTTGTTGAGCTGCTGGAATATCTCCTGCTTATCGTTGATGATGACTTGGCGAAGCCGCGCAAGATCCGTACCCTTGACATCCGCACCCTCTATGCTGAGCTTGTTGTATCTTGCCTCGCTTTCCTTGATCTTCTTCTCGAGGTAGTCGATGTTGTTGACACTGAGTCGTTTGGTTCTCTCAAACAATTCCTGTAACGAAAATAAATAGTCCAAGTAGTTTTTGAACTTTTCCAAGATCACCGTGTTGATCAGGTAGCTCTCGTCAATCAATACATGACTGCTCTTATTAAAGAACTCGCTGATGAACCCAACCGAATCGTTGATCGCGTTTACATCGTCCTTATTATGGTCACCCATTATAGTGCCTTCGCCCGCGGGGTAGATGCTGCTGTTGCCTGTTCTAAAGTTGTTGAGCATCTCAACAAACTTGTTGTTGTCGTAGCTGATCTGCTGCTGTCTCTTTTCGTACCGTTCAACCAACACAACTATCTTGGTCCAGTTTTCAATAATCTTGCCGATATTGGACTCGGCCCGTTTCCAGTTCTGTTCAAACTCGGTGCCTATCGCAGGCCAGATCGAGTTGATGAAATCGGCCAGTATCTTCTGGCCTTTAAACTCGAGCGAGTAGTCGATTTTGGCCTGTTTTTTCCAGGTACTGATATCTGTAGGCACACTCAAGAACGTGATGACACATGGTTCTTGCTTCAACACAGGGTGTCTCACCAACTGGTTAAGAAAGCGGTGCAATCCACGGCGACGTCTTTGTAAAAATTGTGAATCGGGAGACGAACCTACTGCTGTTATTAGTATGAGATTCCAAATATTGTAAGACAACAACGTTACGTACCAGAGAATTTCTTGGGAGGCAAGCCAGGAATGATGCGGAAAGGATACTTTTGGAGCAAGAACTCTAAGAGCCTGGATGTTAGTAAACTGTTTGGTAAAGTAGGAAAAGGAATACGTACCAGACAAAATCGGAGTATCGTCTCACGACTTTCTTGGTGCCTGCGTGGGAGTTCATTCCCAACCGTAAGTCGTGGGTGATCATGTAGTTGAGGTGTTTGAACAAGAGTCCTTCCTTTTCTGGGACTTCTCTGATCTTGATGTGGTCGTTGGATCCGATCAACGGACGGAACTTGTCTCTGGTTTCGTTCAAGTATCTCTGGATAAGAGCGTCGTCCACCAGCTGTGGCGTGACTTGGGGTGTCTTGATCGAGACAGGATCTTTGTCAGAACCAACAGACAGCTGTTGGAGCTGTGATGTGAGGGGATCCACAATGGGATCAGTCAACAGAGGTTCATGATCAATGATGGCATCAACAGCCGATGACGGTAACGGTGGCAAGTTGTTGCGGTTAAACTGGAGCGTGACAAAGTCGCCTGTGCCTGGAGACTCGAGCTCCAACGCCACAAGACCCAAGATGCAATAAAAGTTGTTTGTTTCGGATGGAGGAAGTAAATGGTCATACACCACATCAAGAAGACGTTGTTTCTGGTACATGGACAACGACAGGCCCAACCGTTGAAATATCACAGACTCCACATCTGCCACGGTGTTTATCTCCACATTTTCGTACACTTTGACGTACGATTCAGGCACCTCGCCTAGCGGATCAACACTCCCAAGGGGAGTCGTGGTCTCGGACCGTCTGTCGTCCAGCACCAACCGCGATGACGCCAAAAATCCCGACAGATAAATGTCCTCGCTTTGCTCATGATCAGAACTTGCCCAGCCGTTCTCCCACGGATTACTGCTCATGGTTACAAACAAGTAAAAGTTACAAACGTTGTATACGTTTTAGAAAAAAGAGTGAAAATGCAATGTGTTTGGTCCTGCACAAAAATCTATGTATGGGGCTGATACTTGACGAGTAGCTTCTTTGCTTCTTCCTTCAAGTCTTCCTGATCGCTTTCTGTCAATTCCTTGAGAATGTTGATACAAGCGTCCTTGACAGGTGGGCGGTACATGATCAAAAACTGGAGCGAAAGGAACCCGATCTTGGACCGAACGGGATCGAAACACAACGATTTGATTCGACTCACCAAATCGGCGTCGAGCAACGGCAAGTCGCTGAGTAACCGGATAAAAATCTTACGGTCATTTGGTTCCAAGAACGGAATCATTGCATCCAACACTTTACCTGCCCATTTGCTATAAACAGGCGTTCCTGTGGTGGTTGTACTTCCAGTAATCTCTCTGCTCTCTTCGTATACCATCTCGCTGTACCACTCTTCGTTGAGCCACTCGATCACCATATCTATACGACCATGGATATTCTCCAAGAAATGCTCAAAAATCGCCGTACGAATCATATCGCTCATGGCATCGTTGGTGCTTGCATCAGGACCAGTCTCGACACTCCGCATACCTCGTGTCGCCAACCTCGTCAACAATATGATCCAACTATCCTTTTTCCACGACTCGATGGCGATTTTTGTTAACTCCTTGCTCACGCCATTATTGTTTTCCTCCTTGGTCTCTTCTTCAACATTGATGCCGCTCTGATTGCTTGCAGCCTTGAAGAAGTTCTTGATGATTATCCCGATATGCTGTTTCTTTTCTTCAAACGAAAGATCCGTCGGAGGTGGCAACGTGTACACCGTTTCGGGATTATACTGTGCTCCGTCGTCGTCATCATCGTCATCTTCTAGTCCTTTTGCTTCTAGTTTGGGCTCTTGCTTGACAGCAATATTGGTGGTGGTGGAGGCTCCTGCAGGTGTCGACTCGACGATGTTGACGTATCTCTCACTGACAATCTCCAACGCCTTAGACAACTTGCTGACACTGGCTCTCTGTAATGCACTGATGACCATGGAAACCAAGATGCCTTGCGGTACGTTGGACATGTCGAAGTTGTTGAGTTCGTTGTTGACATCGTTCAAACAGTAGAGGTTCTTGTAGTCCATGGTCTTGATCTTTTTCGACAGGTTGACAAACCCTTCAAACTTTCTCTTTTTGATATTCGGTTCATTGATCAAGAAGATGTTCTTTTTGCGGATATCATTGCCTCGATCTATCAACATGGTGAGTTTCTTGCTCAAGGAATTCTGGTAGTTTGTGGGGACCAAGTTGTTGCGCAACAAGTGTTGGAGGTGGACTTTGAGCACACGGTCCACGTACTTTTTCGCCAACTTGAACTGTTCGATGGTCTGGTAATTGGATTGGAGCTTTGTGTTGGTGTCGTAAGCCTCAAGAATGTTCAACACTTTGGAGGAGTACTGTGGTTTGCGTTTCATGAGGAGAATGAGATGGTTCAATGTTGCAGTGACGAGCGGGGCCACGATGATATCTTGTTGTAGAGTTTTGAGCAGCATCTCCAAGAGATTGACTGCTTCGTACTCCATGTTGTTGTATTTGATAAGAGTGTGGTTTGAGGACACATTGGAGAGCGAGTATGTGTTGAGGGGAGGCGTGCCGTTGTTGGAGCTTATGACGGACGTTTTGGACTGGTAGTCGATGACGATCATGATGAACTTGATGAGTTCGAGTTTGGTGTCGATATTACGCAAAAGATCGTGTTCCTCATTGTCGGACGAGTCGAGTGGGAATGTAGTCTGGAACTTGTTGACCAACGAGTTTTTCAATTCCGTTAATTGGCTCCATACGGCGTTGCATCCGTCGTTTTCGGCCACGTACTTGAACACCAACCGATAAATAACAGACGTGATGTTGATGATGTGTTTGAACAGTGCGAGGTCACGCACGTTACTAAGAGCAACCAAGGGTGCCAATGCATCGATGGCAATGTCTACTTTATCGCTATGTTTAAGAGTCGAATTGTCAACAAACGAGTCGCGAAGAAACTCAATACACCACGACTCAATCGCCTTCTCTTGGTTGGGAATAAACTTAAGCACATGTTTAAGCACTTGTGGATACGTTTCGTGGTTACTATTGGCCAAGTCACGCGCCTGGTTAAGCTGCTCGAGCACCTGTTTCGGTTCAAATGTCGCCATTGCTGGTGGTAGGAAAATTTTTGACCGTAATTTATCTTAACTACCTAAAAAAATTACTGTATGCAGGTTGCTTGGCTGGCTCCTCCTCCTTCTTCTCCTCCTTCTCTTTTCTTCTTTCTCCTTTTAGTATTATTGTTTTTGATAGAAGATCTGTTTCTTTTTTTTAGTACTGTTTATCCAATCAGATTGGAAGATTAATTGTTTATCACAACAACCAGGCTTGGGTTCTCTGATTTTCTTTTTGTGGTGAGGTATTTGTTTCAGGATTGTTTCAGGTACTTTTTTTTGTTACAGTGTGAGATCCCTCCTTCACTTGTGTGGTTCTGAGATCAGCCCTTTCTTCCGTTCATCCTAGCCATGGACAACCACTTCGATACCAAGAAGGAGATCGTCAAGCACAAGCTCGATGAGTCTACGTTTGATCTCGTGGACGTGGACGGGTTCCATGAAATCACGATGTCACTGGTCTTTGGGTACATCTGGACATGGTTCCTTATGTTCCTTTCTTGGGCCTGGCTAGGCACTGACTTGTACACTTGTCTATCCATCTTAATCTTCCACCACTGGTCGAGCAACGAGTATAAACCCTACGCGTACGCGGTCGCCAAATGGATCTTTACTGGATGCATCATTTTCCAGTACTGTCTTTTGCTTTACCACTGGATCTGGGCCATCCACACGTTACGTACCAAGAACATCGCATTGACATACCTCAACAATATCGCTCGTCTTGTCTACACTGTTCGCTCGTACAACTACTTCTGCCTATTCCACCTGATCGAACAGGACAACTTCTATGACTGGGCCTGTTTCTACTGCTACGCCGAAATAGACAACGCCTTCCAGATCTTGCTTGCTGACACTCCACGACAGGTGATCAATATCTTGACCCTTCGGTACTACGCCACGGGAGGTGAGTACAACAACGCCATTTTGTCCAATATCGAAACCATCGCACGCACCAATGTTCGTCTCGCCATCATTCTCTCGTTTATGTGTCTTTCCGTGGTTCTTTGGGCAATTTTCTTCTTTAAGTTTGTGTTTGGCATGGTTCTTTACCTCTACGTCAAGCCCAGGTTGCATCGCGAACACTACAAGTCGTTGAAGAAATACTGTATCAAGCTCATCAACGAAAAGGTCCGTTTCTTGGTGTTGAAGCACCACAAGTCAAAGAAAGAGTTGTTGGAAAAGGGAATCTTGGACAGACAGGCTATTCTTATGAACCCACTCTTGAACTCATCCACAACTTCATTCAATTTCGACAAGGATTTTGCTTTTTCTGCCAAACCTTTCACCCATACCAATCCCCAAGTCCCTGGACGCCTCTACCATGCCGATACAAACAACTCGTTGTTCTACAACGATAACCAGAAGCTCCAGGACTTTGTGGAACGTACCAACGATTACAAACAGAACCCTTTTGGCGACGCCAGCGCCGCTCAATTCCCTTACAAAGCCCGTCAATACGGCTCACAATCGTCTCTCCATAATCCGTTTGATCTGCAATCTTCGCTTGTCCAGCTTGATGACCGAACCCGTGACCGACCAGACGACTACAATCCCGCCATACAGTACAATAGAGACACATACAACTCGCACGACGACTTGCTACCGCAACGCAAAGAGCTTGCGCGCAAACCTCCACAAGACGTCGAAGAGTTCCATTTTGAGCATCCTCAGTCGAGCTACGACAGTTTTGATTCTAAGGGATCGCCTTCACTGAAACACCATTTCAATACTTATCACACAGAGTTGCCCAAACTGCATGAATCAGTAGAAAGCTTGCATTTTTCTAATGATGAACCTAACGAAACTGAAGCTTCTTCCAACTTGAAGATCCCGGCGACGAACCATCGTGACAACAATAGTTCCAACACACCGTATCCCGTCCGTGGCATGTCGATGTACGAAGATGACTTTAATTAAACGTATATTACTATGTACATGATTGTAGCATTTTATTGCTTGGTAGCTTCGTATTCCTTCTTCAACTGTGCCAACTCCTCGTCAGAAACAGGAGGAATAGGAATATCAGCAAAGTCATCTCCACTCAACTGTCTCCATGTGTACACATATACACCAAGAGGAATGGCAGTGAACACAGCAAGCCCAACCATGTTTCTCCAGAAATATGGTGCTCTGACCCGGTACAATGCTGGGGTCATTTGGAACGTCTTGGGATCACGGTAACGATTGTGCCCTTTTCTAAAACAGTTAGTAATCTCATTTACTTAATCTCATTGGCTGGCAACTTACGGGGCTCCGACAAACTTGGCCATAGTGATGGTAAATGAACGACAGATGGGACCATTGTATTTTATTCCAAGTGTCGTGGTGGAATGCGACTTGCCGACATTTTCGTATTTTTATATGTAGGATTTTTGTTCTATTAATGGCTGCGAAAAGATTTTAGTATATTATCTAATAATGGTTCAATCTCCACAAAGTGACCTTTCCTGCCTCGTTACCAACAGCAAGCATCTCACTGTTGGGTGTAAACTTTACTGCTGTCACTTTTCCCAACGGAGTACCACTTGTTGGCCAGTTGGAATACACAGATCCAGTAGGCAAATGGACCAACTTCAACGCATCTCTCTTGGCCCTTGATGCTATACACAACACTTGGCCATCAGCAGTGAACTCTAACGACGAAATCGACGTCACAAGGTTTTCTACCGTCTTGAAGGGTTTCGTAGGGTTCACAGACCGATCATAAAGATTAACAATCCCGTTATTGGTTCCCACAGCCATCCACCGGTCCTTGGGTCCTCCCAACTTGATCTTAGTTATTCCAATACCACCATCGTCTTGCCATCTTCTTTTTATCTTGTTGAACGACTTCTTTCCTGGTGTCTGACTCAACTCGTACTCCCAGATCTCACCAGCACTATTGACAATGATAATTTCCTTCTCGTCGCTAGAGAACTCAAAATCAACAATCGTTCCCTCAATCTTGAGTCCACGGATCCACTGACCAGTTTCCCCGTTTAATATGCTACACCACCCTGATGCACCAGTCAACCCAATGTATTTTCCTGAGGGTGAGATCTTGAAATATTCAAACGACTTCTGGGTCAGCTCGTGCCCATACATTCTCGAGATCTTTTCAACATCACCGTTGTTCAAATCCCATTTACTCATGTACCTTCTTCTTCCGGCAGCGAATATCAAGTTCTTTCCTGATTCTTGGCCAAACGACGAGAACAGACACATGTAAATAGGTGAGTTTCTCAAATGCAAGGATGTGACAAGGTTATTTACCTTGCCATCAATGTGATAGATCCGCAAGGTTCTATCAAACCCACCGGTTAAAAGCAACGGATGACTTCCATGGAATGACATAGACTGAATTGCTCCTTTAGATATACGCTTGTGGTTGGCATCCTTTAGCCGTGATATCGAGATCTTGTTGGCTGCTATCAACTTCATCTGTTTGCTTAAAACAAACTTCTGTGTGCTGGTCAAGATTTTCAACACAGCATTGGTGTCGTTATCATTGACATTCGAACCTTCGTCATCGACCTCTAACTCGTTTTCACTATCTTCGTCATGCACCAACTCCAATTTATCAACCCACTCTGGTCTGGGGTATATCTTCTCAAACTGGGAACGCAATCTTGTTATATATGATCTTCCACTAATGGAATTGTCAGTCTCCGATTTTCGTAACTTCTTGAGTTTATTAGATGAAAGTAACGACACGTTCAATCTTTCGTCGTCGCTGTCATTCCATGCATTGTCGTCGTCGTCGTCGTCTTCGTCGTCTTCATCTTCATCATTTTCTAGATCGATATCCATGGCATCCCCTTCTCCTTTCTCTCCATTATCATCTATGAAGAACAAATCGTCGTCTTGAACGCCTTCCAAGTCCGACTCCGATTCAGAACCATCCTGAAAGAATTTGTCACTATCACCATCTTGTTCATCCGATGAATAGTCGTATAAGTTGTCCAATTTCCTCAAGTTTGCTTCCAATCCGGCAATGTCTCCAAATACCAATTTTTCTAACTCAAGTTCTTCTTCATCCTTGGGAGGAATCACAATTTCTTCAGTCTTTTCAGCCATATCTATTGAATTTTGACTTGTCATTCTCATCTCATCTCGTTAAATTTTTCAAACAAGTCCACTGCAATCGTCATATATGCAGGTCCCGTCGATTTTCCTTTCACAAGCAAATAAATGTATGATGTTTTTTTTCTATCTATGCTACACTATATACAAACCATGCCTACTTCAAGCATAGTTTGATCTCGGTCCTGTCTTTTTAGGGTGTATGTTTTATTTTCCCTTGAGTTCGGACACAAAGGAAACAAAGTACTTGCGGAAAGTCTTTGGATCAGACTTGACCAAGTTCGTTCCAAAATCATTCATCAAATCCTGAGACAATCCCATATTGGTTAAGTAGGTCGATAAATAATTCAAATATTCGTCACCTTTGACCAACTGGTACGTTTTCAACAACAAGGAAAGCTCTTGGGCAATCAAACGGATTTGGGCATCTTTCAAGTCAAACTGTTGATTTTGGAACGGCAATTCAAATACCAATTGGGATACCTTATTCATCAAAAACTCGTCTATACCCTCTAATGGTGGTAAGCTGTCGCTGTACTTATCTTCTTTGTCGTTGATCTTGCCTCCGTTACCAAAGACATTCACTACACTGATAATTTGTACAACAGCTGTCTTACATGCGGTAGTCTCTCCCAAATCACACGCATACTCAAAGAGATACGTCAATATTTCTGGAAACTTATGCTTGTTGGTTTCAGTAATCAACAAGCTGGCCGAATGGTTCAAAAATATCGAACTCAAAAAGGCCATAAACGACTTCTTCAACGAATACTTGTCTCTCACCAACTCAGGAAGTATCTGTTCTTCAGATGAAGCCTTTACCATCTCAAAGATTTTGTCAAATAATGGAGTAAGAAGGTTATTCATCAACTGATACATATTGTCATCATTCTTGTAGTTGTGAACAATTTGTCCCAAGAAACTGAGAAAGTCGCTCAATTCGGTTATTTTGAGGTTATTGGCCGCCAAAATCAAAGTAATCAACTTGGTTAAGTGTACGTTAATTTGACTCTTGAGAATAGGAATAAAACGAGCAAATGCAAATCTAGCAGATTCTCTAACAATTTCGTGTTTAGGAAAGTTCTCCAATGTTATCAATACCACTTGTGCAGCATTGTCTATCTTGTTGGAAATCTCACTAGAATATGTTCCTTGATTATCATGCTCATATCCTCTAGCAAAGGTTCCGATAGCCATCAAAATATGATGTGCTTGTAATGCAATTAAAGGCTGTTCCACTTTAGCTTGTTCCGAGCTACTGATGCATTTCTCCAAATCACTGAACAATGGTTGGAATACCAAATCAATAAGCTTTGCACGGAGTGGGGCAAGGTTTGGTGCCAATAAGGAGATTGATAATCCAATAGTTTCAAATAAGTATAATTGGTTGCTGAAATTGCCATTTTGATCAACGTCATCGTCCTCATCCTTGGTAGGTAACTCGGCCTTGATTTCTAGTAATGGTTGCAATTTAACAGTTAACTTTTCGATAAAGGCCTCGTTACTTAAGGTTGGCTTGGTTAACTTCATGAATCTGAAATAAAGGTACCAACTTCTAGTTCTGACTTTCTCGTGGCCATTGAATAAACCCAATGGACTTGTAAAAATTTCCAAAATCCGAATAGTCAACTGCTGTTGTTCAGCTTGTGTGTTCAAGAAATTATAGTGTTTCACTATGATTTCAAAAAAACCAATTTGAATTTTTGGATGGTCAATGTTCATAATAAAATCAGAATTAATAAGTTTGACCAAAAATTCTTGAAAGATCGAGTATGGTTTGCTCTGGTTGATTTCATTCTTTGGTAGGTTAATTAAGTTATTTCTTAAACTGTCAGAGAAATTATGCAATTCGAATAAACCCAATTCGAATTTTCTCCAATCAATTTTGCTGTAGGTACTTTCATTAAAAATAGACTCATTAATAACAATTGGAATGGCTTCCAAATACAAGTCAGGCTTTAGCACTGCAATGGTGTCTTGAAAGTTTTTAAGTCTGGGTCTGATTTCGTTGAACTGTTCGTCATCGTCATCGTTTAATCCGTCGTCATCATCATCGTACTTCATCTTGAGAATAATTTTGTTCAATAAGGTAGACAATAATTCAATTGAGCTTAATTCGGAATGTTTTTTGCACAATAACAAGTATTGTTGAATGAATGGGAATACTTGTTGAGAAACATCGTCATATTCATGGCTCAAAAAGCTAAAATTCAAAGGCCACAACTTGAAGAGTTGTTCATTGACCACGTTGATAAGATCTGGTTGGTTTTCAAGTACAAGAAGAAGCTCCTGGCCAATTTGGTTGAGAAGTTTGGCTATGCTTTCCATAAACTCAACCTCTTCGGAGGTCAAATCAATCGAGTTGATTATGTTAGTTATATTAAGTAAGGAAATTAATTCCAATTTGTTGGCTGGTTTCATCTTTTTCGAAATGATTTCAACCAATGTCGAACAAGTTTCAATTCTTTGTTGTTCTTTGTTAAGGTACTGGAAGATGCAGTTAATAAAGTCGTTAGAAACAAATAATCCAATTTCCATCCAGTTAATGTATTGACCAATAATTTTGAGGGTGTTATTAAGGATTTCTGAGGAATTGTTGGGGTTTTGTAAGATATTGGACCAGGTGCTCACCAAGGCTTCCATATCATTGCTTCTGATAGCATCTTTGAGTAAGGTGTTTCTTTCCTGAAGTTCTCTTGATCTGGAAATAAATTTGTCACCTATTTCATAGTGGATCGAGATGATGATTCTTGTGTAATAATCAGTGGCGAGTTGGGTGTTCTTTGCGAGGATGTTGTTGAATAGATCCTTGAAGAAAGAAGGATAGATGTTCAAGTAAACATAGCAAAAGATCTTTGAGAACAACTGGGCAAACTTATTTCTCAAGTATATAGGATCGGTGATGTCGTTGGAGATTGTTTCGAGAAGGACCTTGAAGAGGATTGCATTCAAGGAAAATAACTGCTCGGTGCTGAGTTTCTCAATGTTCTCGTCAATCACTTGGTAAACGAAGAACTTTAGGCTTTCATTGATGGGTTGGGATGTGGATTCCTGGAGAATATCAACACAGGACTTGTAGCCTTCTTCGGAAGACTTGATTTGGTTGATGAAATCAAACGCTTGGTTTTTCAAGTTCAAGTCTGCAGTTCCACTGAGGGCAATTTCTACTGCCTGGTGGATCTGCTGGTTCATTTGATATTGATTCGATGCTGGATTCCGATATCTGTTTTGTGTGTAGTGTGTGTGGTGTGTGCGTATGTGTGTAACTTACCTGGAGCACAGGGAATGGAGAATTACAAAAGATTGATTGTCTAGTTTTGTCTCTCTTTATTGATGCGTTCGCTACACTGAGAACTAAAGAAAAGCTTCACCTTCTCGCCAAAGAATGCAAACACTACTTGGATCAGATACGATGACAGCGTTTAGTAGAAAAATTTTTGTTTGTCAACATTGTAAATCACACGACCAATTCGCACGCACCAACATTGTCCCAACATTATGATTAAGATACGATGGTTGAGTTATTATTACCAATTAAATTATGGATAGTTGGATTATGTCTTGTGGTGTTTGTATCCATGAATCTAATTTCTTCAATACAATGCCAATAGCCTTTAATTTGTTTCATTTTGTTTCATGTCTTTTGTCTTTATATTCAAAAAATCTTAAAATTATTCTAAAATTACATACTTTTGTAAATGTTTAGGGATACCATCATAAATTTCCTTTGATTCCAACCATTTCTTGGAAAAGAGACGATCTGCGTACTTATGAGCAGAGTCACAAATAACCGTGACGACGTTGCTGTTTTCAGGTAACGTTTTGGCAACATTGACGGCTGCAACAACATTCAAGGCAGAAGATCCGCCAACATATAATCCTTCTTCGTCAAGTAAACGGTACAACATGGCAATCGAGTCATTGTCAGGGATCTGGATCGCGTCATCAATCACATCCAAGTCAATGCCCAAGTTATCAGGTACACGGCCCTGGCCAATACCTTCAATAAACGAAGAACCCTCTCTTTGAATATTTTTCCCGTCCGATTTGATGTATGAGTACAAAATGGAGCCTGGAGGATCCGCCAACACACATCTGGTAGATCCAGACGAGATGGTCTTCAAATATCTCGTGATACCTGCCAACGTACCGCCTGTACCTACCGAGCAAGTGAAGGCATCGACTTTTCCGTCCAATTGGGCCCAGATTTCAGGCCCTGTGGTTTCCATATGGGCCTGTCTATTGGCCAAGTTATCGAACTGGTTCGTCCAAGCAGCGTTATCCAACAGTTCTGCGTGTCTCTTGGCCTGGAAAGTGAAATGATCAGGGTCAGTCACGGGTTTCACTGGTACCGGATGCACCTCGCAGCCTAACAACCTCAAAGTATCGATCTTGCTCTGTGCTTGTGTATTGGGCATGTAGATCACACACTTGTAGCCTCTCGAACGACAAATATGGCCCAAACCAATTCCAGTGTTACCTGCTGTTCCTTCAACAATCGTGCCTCCTTGGCGGATCAAGCCTTCTTTTTCGGCCTGGTTGACAAGATAGAGCGCTGCACGGTCCTTAATTGATCCACCAGGATTGGCAAACTCGGCTTTAGCGTAGATATTTCTACCAATAGATTCAGAGATTTTGGGTAATCTGATCAATGGTGTGTTGCCGACAGCGTTGGCCAAACCGTTTTCGGAAACAAGAGGAACAAATGGTGGTTTGATTGGTGCGTGACTTGCAGTTATGGAAATGGAACGTGTGGCCATCCTCTTCAATGTCATTTTAAGCAGTTGTTGCTGACGAGTTTCCAGTTCAATTTGTTCATGAAGGTTCGGATCGAGCGAGGTGAATTATCATCGCACGTGACTTGACCAAAGTTCAAAAGAAATAAAAGGAAGGCAAAAAAGCAAAGAATAGTAGTAACAGTAGCAAGGACAGAGGATTGAGTTTGAAGGGAAAGTAGATGGGGCTGTATTATTTGACTTGGGCATGAGTTAGCAGCACCATTTTGACATGGTGTTGCTTATCGCCTATTTCCGGCCTGCGATTAGTAATGTGATGAAATGACAGATCCGAAACATTGCCTGAACCCTGTGGACGGAGTTGAAGAAAAGCAATGTCCGTTAACCCGTTGAGGCAAAGAAGGCAAAGTATCTGCAATGCATAATTCCGGGGTAAGGACACATAACGCCTCACCAATGACGTCGTGGGCTACGTCACCACTTGCGTAAATTCGGGCGAGATCTCCGTAAGCAGCGAGGGTTATTCCAAAAGGTTGCTGGGTTTTGGGCCAGGCCCAGAACGTCATATATCGGTGCATGCATGAAGTACAGTAATTCGGATTCTTACGCGCACCTTTCTTAAAAAAAATGTCGTCATCTTGCAAAGATTTTGTTTCGGGAATAACAATGTCGCTCAGTAAAGATCTCCTACGCCGTTTTCGTTCCAATTCTATCAACCCCTAACATATATATATAAGCAAAAAAATGAGGAGGATAGTGTGAAACTTGACAAAGTGAAATACATAATTTGTAGGTTAGTAGAATGATTTCACGATGGTGTAGGAATTGATCTACTGGTGATGTTTTGCTCGATTTGTGTTCATGAATGAAAATGTTGTTTGAACACTCCTGAGTAAGCAGAATGGTTAGTAATCCATATTGTCTATTAAATGGGACAAACCAAAAATACTGGACAAAAGCAATTTTTTGAAACTTTTGACAAAAAACTGCGACATTATTTTAGGAGAGGTGCGCCAAAAAAAACAACAGAATTTCCTTCAAGACCGACGATGAGGTCTAACTACTCAATACCAGCATCAAGAATACCACTACAGCCGGAAATCGCCGTATTGTTGAAGATGAAAGTTGGACATCAAATGCAGAAAATATCACACAACACCAACTGAAAACCAGAAGGCGATCCGAGCTATGTGCACAACGGGCTTGTCTTTTTTTCTACTCCATACAGGGTCCAGGTATTGGTTAGGCGAAAAGAGGCGATCTGACTAAGATGCTGACTAAGAAAAAGACACACGTCAGTTTTGGGCGAACAAGTTAACCCGGGCCAAGAAGCCATGAGAGAATAGTCTGACACTTGGTGTGTAGAATATGTAAAATATTTTCTCAGCCCCATTCATCACGAACTTTGCATACAACCCCATGGCAATAAAGCCCACTTGCATCTACGAGATTATACGTGAGTAAGATCTTTAAAGTTGAATTTCAGGTTTGAAGGTTAACGGAGGATATCTACCGAGTTATTTTGGGGCAGTTTATCGAGGCCAATCCCAATATTAGGCATCAGAAAATAATAGCTGAACAATTAACTAATATTTTCTTCCCGCAACGAATTTGACCTCAAGTCAGAAAAATAAGCTAAAGAATAACCAAAATACGGTGGGTTTGTGTACCCGTCCGTATCTGCCGCCGCAAAGACAAAATCGTTTGTCTAGTTGGCTTTAGCGGGTTTACAAAAATTGCGCACTTCAAGATGGATTGTACTATGTATGAGACAGGATTGTGGGAAATGTGTTATTGTTGAATTGATGATGTGCGGCCAGACATCAATGAAATAATATACGTTCATGAAAAGACATTTACCTGAGGCTGAAACATTACGATAGAATTCTCTTTGGCAGTTAGATGATTGTGCGTGACAACATACCGTAAATTGTAGTTGAAGTGGAGACAGGTTTTATTTCGCATTGGAATAGGCACGTTTTGTCGCCCCAAAATGACACAAACATAAACAGCCGCCATACAGTTGTGACGAAATAAAAAATATCACGACTGTTAGACTTTTGATAACAGCACAATTGAAACATCACGGAACAATTCGAGGTACAGCCCGCATTAAGGTTTCTTTTCTTTTTTCTCTCTCTAACTGTTATTTTTGGATATGGAACAGTTGTTGTCTTCAGACACTTTCAATGATGCTTGGAAAAAACAGCTAAAAAAATTATCAACGTTACATAACTACAGTAGCATTTGAGACAAATACTCTTAGACCTAAATTACAATGGCCAGCCGTTAAACGACGGACGTAACCCGAGCCCTGATATTTTTTTTGCCATTAATAATCTTACGGGGAGGGAAGGAGACAGAGAGATATTGATAGAAAGAAAATGAAATAATTAATATTTTTTTGCCTTTCATTCAATTGAAAACTGGACAAGTGACGATAACAACACCGAACCAGGGTACAGAGAGGATACATCACCATAATCCCAAAAAAATTTTCTTTCCATACCAGGTAATTATTTTTTATACATCTATTTTTTATTTTTGGATTATTCAGATAATAATTAATATTATTTTCGACATCATTGGAAAATACCGATGAACAAAATGGAATTGATTCGATATCGCCTAAACACGACTGATGGACAGATCGAAAAACCTTCACTTGACTAAAACCAGACATAGTTATATAAATACGGGAGATCCACCCAAACTCACTCATTCCTTCCAATATCAAAAATCAACAAAAGCACTATGCTCTGCAACACTCATCCTATCACAAGACACAGTCCTCTCTCGTTGCCATCATTCAATGAGTTGGTGACATCTATACGTTTACCGAGTGACTTTATTTCTCTGTCGAGATACTCTGCTCCTTCGTCGCCAACTTCCTTGTCGTCGAACGATGGTTCGGTGACAGGCTCACCTCAGAACTCGACACGGTACATGAATGCGTACTCAGCCTCTGGCTCGCTCTCTCATTACCAATACGCGGCACCCAAGCAGACAACGCCGTTCAGCTCGCTGTCGTCATCGCCGGTCTTGGTTACTAAAGAAGTTGCATCGGTACCAAAAGATATCAAGCGCAAACACGTCTGCAAGGTATGTTCACGCAGCTTCACAACATCGGGCCACTTGGCCAGACACAACCGGATCCATACAGGAGAAAGAAAACATATTTGTCCATGGCCATCATGTGGGGCTCGTTTTGCCAGACAAGACAATTGTATGCAACACTACAAAACCCACACTAACGATAAGACAAAGAGATCGAAGCTGATTCAACGAATCAATTAACCCGTTGAACATTCACACCAAAACTTACTATGTGGAAAAGGAAATTAAAAACCTAAAAACCTTAACAATTTCCCATTCTGACAACGGACCTTTCACTTCTCTGTTTTATTTTTTTTCTTTTTATTTTGGCGGGTCTCCTACAGACATTCATATTTTTTTTTAATTCGATAAATTACTGATACTTTGCATGTAGTACTTAGCCACTTGGACAAAACATGATCATGGCTTGTTTTTGTTGTTGCGTAAAGTAGCCCCGCACCGCAAAAATTATTGGGAATCGTGTTAACATTTCAACTTTCAAATTCGACGTAATTGTTCGATGAAAGATTACAGTCGGTGCATAAAACTTTTTCTTTAGCGACTGACATATGTAACTGAGTGGATAACAAATGATATGAAACTAGTCGCTCTGAATTGCCCCACATTCCTCATCCCTGCATGATATGATATTTTCTTGACCAAAAAATTTTCTTTTTTTTGGCCCGTAGTATGTCCATCTGATGGCAATAATCAGGATGGCAACTGAGGAAAAAAAAAGTGTCCAATAATAATAATTGTTGTTTGAAGTATTATTTCCGTAATCAAATATTCCCCACTCACAATCATGGCTCTGATAGGACAGGTACTCCTGGAAATAAACAAGCAACCGTCGTCTATTGTTCATCAAACAATCGAATAGTACACGAGCCAATTGTCAAAAAAATAGTGAAGGGAGCTATAGAGGCTGAACCGCAACATATCCTTACAAATAAAAAAAAAGAAACGCGAGACCATCTCATCGCATTACGTTGGATGTGTGATTTACATGTGACATTTTTAATGCAAACGGGACGACGCGCACAAATGATCACGTAAAGAATAAATGAGTGGCGATCAAATAAAATGAACCCTTCCGTGCCACATAATCCCCAGATTGGCGTAATAGTGGGCAACCGAGGTGACACACTGATTTGGAATGACAAGTTCTCGATCCGATGTTAAAAACCAGTTTGTGCTGGTAGAACTGTTTTAGATTATTTTTTCTGACAGTGACAGATAATCAACTTTAGGTTTTTCTCTGTCAGATGGTCAGGAGAACTTGAATTCATGTATTTTTAGAATGTACCGACAGAAACAGACCTGCAGCCCTGGATACAATATGTTTCTGCAGGCGAGCTGATTAATCCGCGGTAGTCCCAATCCGGATATCATCTGAGACAAACAATCGTGGGATCTGTACCAGTTATTATTTTGCTCCTATTAGAGGCCACAGCAGCCGTGGGTCCAACACGAAAATTTCTTTTTCTACGTTAGATTATTGTTTATTTTTCTTTCTTTTTTTTCCCTGAATGGAAGAGATACCGGGGGGAGCGTATCAATACGGATATCGTTTCATCGTGGACAATTAGGTTTATAGTGTCTGAGTAAGATGATGACGTATGATTTAAAAAGGTAGTAGGAAACGGGTGGGTGTTGAAATGCTAGAACCCCGCATGGGAGATGAGGGACTGCAAAAATACGGAAACCACAATCCGTTGTCGAGGATATTTTCTACGTGTGTTCACCAGTACCACGAAGGGGGGTCCGTCCCCCTCCCCAGACGATCTTCTCCAGGACATTATAATTCCATTTAGGTCGCAAAATATCCATCCTGCAGGTATATTTTATCTATTTATTTTATTATGTCAAAACGGTCTATGAAATATGCAGCCAGTGATACGTAACTGTATCGGCAGAAAATATTCATCAGTCGTATACGCACGACACGAAGCTGGTTCCATTGAGTTCGTGGTCAAGGATGAAGGCAATGCCGCTGATCAAGATCTTGTTGATGTTGGGCGCAGCCTCGCCGTCGTGGAGTGGCTCGTGCATATCGGGCTCGAGTTCCGCGTTGCCACGGTCCAAATGGACGATCTTTGCCACCAACTCGTGTAGGTAGTGAGCGATGCATCGTGGGATGTTGCGGCTATAGACGGCCGTGGTGTATGAACAGGACCGGGCCGAGTCCGAAGCGTCGAAAAAGTTGTCCGCGCCATCGTCGATATCTCCGAGATCGACCACCGACGTGTCGCAGCAATTAAAGTTGGTGCGCTGAGGCGTGCGGTGAAAGTCCCATGCTGTTTCTGTCAATGGCAACAGGAGATGGAGCAAGTCGTTATCCTGCAGCGGCATGCGGTGGCGTAAGTGTGTAGCGAGCGCCAGCATAAATGTCAGGGTGTTGATGTCGCGGAAAGATGCGAGTTTGGGGTGGTAGAATTGGTGGGATGCGACAAAGCCGTCGATAACCGCGAGATACCGCGCACAGTGCAGACACAGGCAGCCGTTCCATAACATGTGGTTCATCGACTGGTCGTAGCATGCCAATGTGTGGAAGAGCGTGGGCAACACGAGATTGAGACGGGGCCGGTCGTGGCGTGCCACGAGACGCGGAAGCACGCGGCAGTAGAGCGTGGTGCGCCGCGCGTAGTTGCCCTCAAAACCGTCGCTAAAATTACCGAGCGGCGGTGCGGCATGTACCACCGCGACGTACGAAAGATACCGCGACGCCACGTCCGCGAGCCACGACACCACCGCCATGTCCCACTGTTCGTTAGCGGCGTGGGTGTCGCCGCCCGTCATTTGCACCACCGCGATCTTGCGGAGCGCCAAGCACGCGGCGGCGGGTACAAGCCGCAAACGGTCGCCGTCGTCGACGCAGATCTCGAGGTTAGCGAGACGTGGCCATGCAACGAGGCCGATGGCGGTAGCGGTGCCTGGTGCGAGCACGAGGCGGAACGTCGTGAGCAGCGGAAGATTTATCGCCGCGAGCGCGCGTGCCCAGCGAGCGTAGGCGGCAGGTTCGCGGGGAAGAAAAAGATGCGTTAGCGAGGACCACGGGATACTGCTAGCGAGCGTAGCGAGCGCAGCGTCACCACCAACCTCACTACCACCACCGACATAAAGTTCACGACACGCGGCCAGCACCACGCCTGTCCCTAAATAGACTGTTTCGCAGGGAGGAATGCGTAATTTTGCGCGCATTTTCTCGCTAGCCACATACACCCGCCGCGGCGCCGCCACGTCCAACACCCGCTGCACCGCTGCCACGGTGTCGTCCGTAAAGTACGCGAGGGTCACGGCGACCTCCAGCACGGTTTTTCCCGGTAAATGTTCGACCAACCGCGCCAAGCGGCGGTGCAACACCGCCACGTCCACCGCCCGCTCGCCACTGCACACCGCGGTGTAGCTGGCGTGGACGTAATCGGCAGCCCTGCCCGCCAGCACCATCACGGGCGCCAGGACCAAGATGCGGCGCCAGAGACGGCGCCGGGCGACCGCAGATAAGCGGCGGCACGTTGTGGCAAGCGCAAGCACCGCCTGCTGCGGCACGTACGCCACAACGGCGTCTAGAACAGCGTCAGGAAGCCGGAGAAGCATGGAGCTTATGGAAGATATCGGCACTGTTTCCGGCGCGGTCGGTCCAGGTTAGCCCGAGGTCACGTGGCAGGTGCGGCGATGCTTTCCGCCAGGTCCCGGTGCGGCGGAGATAGGACCAATCGCTAGGTAGTAGTAACAACGCGTTCCTGGCACTGGGGGACGAAAGCAACGAGTGTTGGCGTGGGCTGGAGACCGTTGGCCGGCGATCGGTGCACGAAACACGGGACATGAACGGCGTTCGGGGTTGTTGCGACCGTTCGGCGGAGTTTAGATAGAGGTAAGGTTCGTGTCGGCCGAAAAAGCCGATAAGTTTTATTTTTTAGCGGCCAGACCCTGGAGGTATAAAAGCAACACCATCCCTCACCTTTCTGAAGCAGCATGTCGATGCTACAAAGAGAAAACACCCGCGATGCGCTGATCCTGTCGGATCTCCGTTCCAACGACAACGACAACAACAAGGAATACTCGAACAATTCCAGCGACGATCTCAATGCGCCACAAGCGTTTACAGGCGCCGATCTTGAGGCGAATGTGGTTGGCGACAACGAGTTGAGTCGCTTGGAGTCCAACACCGAAACTGCACGGACGCTTTCACGCAGAATGACCGGTGCCGATGAACTCATGGCCAAGGCCAACGATACCGACGAGCCGTTGCCCACGATGGGCGGAGATCGGCCATATCCACCGGCTCTTCCCGACCGCGATCCGTACGTGGTTGGATTCGATGGTCCCAACGACCCGCTCCATCCCCAGAACTATCCCACGTGGAAAAAGTGTTTCTTTACGTTTATTGTTGGCTACTCGGCGTTGTGTCTTACGTTGAGTTCGGCGATGTTTGCCGAAAGTGCCAACGACTTGATGCGCCTTTACCATATCGGCTGGACCCCGGCCACGTTGGGGACGTCGTTGTTTGTGCTTGGGTTTGCGTCGGGACCCGTGATTTTCGGGCCCTTGTGTGAGCTTTATGGCCGCAAGATTATCATTCTTCTCTCGACGTTTGGGTTTATCTGCTTTACCTTTGCGACAGGCACTGCCAAAGATATCCAGACCATCTTTATCACGCGGTTCTTTGCTGGGTTTGTTGGTGCTGCGCCGTTGGTGGTGGCTCCCGCCGTCATGGCCGACTTGTTTGCTACTAAAGATCGAGGCAAAGCCATCGATATCTTTGCCCTTGTCTTGTTTGGTGGGCCCATGCTTGCTCCAATCATGGGTGGATTCACCGTCAAGAACGAAGCGTTGGGCTGGCGCTGGACCTCGTACTTTGTCGGCATTGTGGCAGGCCTGTCGTTGCTCTTGACCACGTTCTTTTTGGAAGAAACTCACCATCCTCTCATCTTGGTCACCAAGGCCGAGAAGTTACGCAGAAGAACCGGCAATTGGGGAATCTTTGCTCCTCACGAAGAAGTCAAGTTGTCATTAAAGGAAATTGTCGAAAAGAATATCTCCAGACCTTTGGTGATGTTGGCCACCGAACCCATCTTGTTACTTGTGACCATCTACAATGCGTTTATCTACGGCATGTTGTACTTGTTCTTGACGGCCATTCCCTTGGTCTTTGGCCGCAACTACCACTTTAGAGACGGCGTCGCGGAATTGCCTTACTTGGGCATGTTGGTCGGTGTCCTCATTGGCGGTGCTATCGCTGTCTACTTTGACATTCGCTACGCCAGGATCATGGATGCCAACGACGGCAAACCGGTGCCTGAAGAACGGTTGCCTCCCATGATGTTTGGTGGTGTTCTCTTTGCCATCGGTTTGTTCTGGATGGGCTGGACCGGCGACTTCAAGGACCATGTTCCTTGGATCGTGCCGACATTGGGTGCCGGAGTTATCGGTATCGGTTTGTTCTTGGTCTTCTTGCCTTGTCTCAACTACATCATTGACTGCTACCTCTTGTTTGCAGCGTCGGCGTTGGCCGGTAATACCTTCTTGAGATCGGCGTTTGGGGCCATCTTTCCTTTGTTTGCCAAACAGATGTTTGTCAACATGCATGTGCGCTGGGCCGCCACGTTGTTGGGCTGCGTGGCCGTGGTTCTTGTGCCGGTACCTTTCTTGTTTTACAAGTACGGGAAGTCCTTTAGGGAACGTTCCAAGTACGCTTTCTAATTGCATAATATTTAATATGATTTACATAAGAGTATAATTGTCTGTTTTCTGTATCAAGTTTTGTCTGTCATTTTTTTGTCTTGTGACTTTTGTCATTTGTCGTGACATTTTGTCTGTTGTCTTTTGTCTGTCTTTTGTCTGTCTTGTGATCTTCGATGCGCTGCTTCTCCACCCATACCCGCCTCTACCAGGCGTTTCTCGGCCGCAACAGCAACAATCTCAGCGTGGGCCTCGTGGGCCTCGCCAATGTTGGCAAAAGCACGCTTTTTCAGGCCTTCACACGCCTGACCCTCGGCAATCCCGCAAATTACCCGTTCGCAACCATCGAACCCAGCAAATCGCAAATCGCCGTCGAGCTGCGCCAGTTGGACCACTACCAGGCCGTATTCGGCAGTGCCAAGAAGGTGCCGCCGCTCCTTACCATGGTCGACATCGCGGGCCTCACACGGAACGCTGCCAGCGGCCAGGGTTTGGGCAACAAGTTTCTCGCTGATATTCGGCAGGTGGACGGGATTCTTCAAGTGGTGCGGGCGTTCGACGATCCCGAGATCGTGCATGTGGAAAACAGCGTGGATCCCGTGCGTGATCTTGTCATAGTCACCGACGAGTTGATTCTTAAGGACTTGGAGTATGTCGAACAGGGTCTTGATAAACTTGGGCGCAGCCGACAAAAATCTGCAGACATTTTGTCGGAGCAGCAGACTCTTGAAAAAGTGTCTGACTGGTTGTACGAGGGCAGAAAAGTGTCCGCCGGTGTCTGGACCCCGCGCGAGATCGCGGTGATCAACACCTACAACTTACTAACGGCGAAACCGACGGTTTATGTCATGAACGTCAGCGCCGACGACGTGCTGCGCGGCGACAACGCGTACCGTGCCGATATCGCCGCGTGGATCGCCGCCAACTGTCCCCACGACCAGCTCGAGATGTGGAGCGGCACGGCGCCGAGCGACTCGGCGTTTGCAGCCGTCATTCTCAAGCTCAAACAGGCGCTACGTCTTGTATCGTTCTACACGTGTGGCCCAAAAGAAGCCCGTCAATGGAACGTGCGCCAGGGCCTGGTGGCACCGGAGGCGGCGGGCGTGATCCATACCGAGCTCCAGCGGACATTTGTGCTGTGTATCGTGTACAAATGGGCGGATCTCGAGCGGGAAACGGAGTTTAACGAGACAAAGTTGAAGCTGGCAGGCAAACAGCACAAGCAGGGCAAAAAGTATATTGTGGAAGACGGCGATGTGCTTCTTGTGAAGGCCGCGGGAGGTAACAAGCGGTGATATTTGTGTCTGGTTTTTGCAGTCGTATTTTCTTGTATATATTTTATAAATTTTATAAATTTTATTTTTTTATTTTTTGTCAGATTTGTCAGATTTGTCAAGTTTACTTTTCTGACAATAATTTTTTTTTTTTTGTCAGATTTTGTCGCTTATTTTTTGTCAAATTGTCTTTTGTTCATCACCATGCCTCGAATACATCCACGCATGTTTCTGTCGATATACAACTTCTGTGTGAACTACGGCAGTGCAGGCGCTGCTGCTGCACCGCGCCGCTACTCCACCACGAACCACCCGCTCCCTGCTGCCGCAGACCTCTTCCATCCGCGTTTGCGGGCCATTTTCGCCCAGCTCGACAGCATCGCTCCGCGCTTCGTGCTTGGGGCCGGCGACATCGATATTCTCGAGCTGCCGGACCAGTTTTATCTGTTGCTCCGGACAAAGATCCGGGCCGCCAAACGGCGGGTCTTTCTCAGTTCGTTGTACGTGGGCACGGCGCAGCAGGAGCTAGTGGCGGTGCTTGACGCGGCGCTCACGGCCAACAGCGAGCTCGAGGTGCTGATTTTGACGGATGCGCTTCGTGGCACGCGTGAGGCGCCCGACAATTGTCTGGCGCTGTTGCTCGTGCAGCTCGTGGCCAAATTCGGTCTGCGCGTCGATGTCCGCATGTACCACACACCTCTCCTTGCGGGATGGACCCGGCTGCTTGCGCCACGGCGCCTCAACGAGACCTACGGCTTGCAGCACATGAAGCTCTATGGTTTTGACGACGAGCTTGTGCTCAGCGGCGCCAACTTGTCGCAGGACTACTTTACCGACCGCCAGGACCGCTACTACCATTTTTCCAGCGCCGCGCTCACTAATTACTACGCCGCGCTCCACGCCGCGGTCGCCCGCTTGCTGTACCAGGTGCTTCCCCTGGCGCAGCACCGTTTCCGGCTCAGTTGGCCGACCCTGAACGCGCTGTGCGAGCCACACATGAATGTGCAGCGGTTTGTGCTGGACGCGCTGCATCTTTTGGCGCCATTGTTGGCGCAGCACGGCGCTGGCGCTAGCGAGAACTCTAGCGAGAACCCTAGCGACGCTAGCGACGCTAGCGAGAGCGACACCATTGTCTATGCCGTGCTGCAATTTACGCCGCTTTTTCCGCGCGGCACCGATCTCCTGACAGAAAAACCCGCCATCTTACGCTTGCTCCTGTTCTTGGACGTGCCCGGCATCCGCTGGTGGTTCACCGCCGGCTACTTCAACATGTTACCGGAGATCCTGGCGCGCTTGGTGGCCGCCCAGGCCCAAGGCACCGTAATCACTGCCGCCCCTAAGGCCAACTCGTTCTATAAACTGGGCGGCATCTCGTACTACATTCCCGCCGCGTACCTCTTGCTCGCGACACAGTTTTTGGAACAGGTGTTTGCTGCCGGCAAACAGTCGCTCATCAAGGTGTACGAATGGCAGCGGGGCGAGGTCAATACGCCAGGAGGCTGGTCGTACCACGCCAAAGGCCTCTGGATCTCGGTCCCGGGCGAAACCCAGCCCAGCATCACCGTGGTGGGCTCGCTGAACTATACGCGCAGAGCATACTCACTAGACTTGGAGCTGAATGCGATCATTGTCACCAGGGACGAGAAACTTAAGCAACGCATGGCGACAGAAATCGACCATTTGATGGAACACGCCCGCCTGTTGTCGTTGGAAGACTTTGCGCCGCGAGCCAAGGCGCCAGAGCATAGCGAGGTTAGTGCGAGCGTGACGAAAATTACCCCCACCACCACCACCACGCCCGCTAACGCGCCCGCGAACGCGACCACAATTTACGAGTTTGACGAGGATAAACGCATCCTGCTCGGCGTGCGGCTCGCGGTAAAACTCTTGGGAGGAAAGTTATAACCAAATACATAGACTATTCACGGTACAATGGCGGTAGCGTAGCGACACTGTGGCGGTAGCGGTACTGCTGCCACGCGGCCACCGCGACAAATGCCGGCGCACCCGCGACATTTATCCACGGCGGAAAATTCACCGGCACCGCCAGCCAGTGGTAGCGCGCGGTAATTTTAGCGACACCAGCCACCACCGCACCACCGACCTCTAGCGAGAGCCAGTGACGATGCTGGCCCGCAACGTGGTCTCCGAACCAGTTGAGCACGAGCTGCGGCACGAGCTGCAACAACCGTACCGTCTTTGTAGCGAGCCACGCCGCGTCCACCGCGTCCAACCGCATGCCGGTGGCGGTAGCATACACCGCCGCCGTAGCGAGCGGGCCCACCACGAGCCACAAAACCCCGCCAACAACCTGCGCGACATTTTTGGTCCGGCGGTACGCCACGTACATTTGCCACACCAACGCGCCGCTAAGGATAGCGAGAACCACGTCTGTCGCTACGAGCGGCACCAGCACCGGCACGTCGGGGTAGATTGGGTACCGCTGGGCGTAGAGCGGCGCGAAATGGACGTAGAGAAGCGTGGTGGCTACCGAGAGCGTGCTGGCGAGAAGCTGGAGCCACGCGGTTTCCACTGCGAGTCCATGGACGGATTTCTTGTGCTTGTTGTGTCTGATCTGGAGGGCCAACAGCACGATTTCAAGCCCGGCAGCCGATGCCATTAAAAGTGTCATAAGAAAAAGACATGACAAATGCAGACATTAATGCGGACAAAAACGCAGACATTAACGCGAACATTACGCAGACATTACGCGGACATTACGCAGACATTACGCAGACATTGACACGACATTTAACGCAGACATTACGTAGACATTAACGCAGACATTACGCAGACATTACGCAGACATTAACACATCGACACAGTACCCCACAAATCAGACAAGATGTCTGAAGAAAGTAACTGGGACCTGGTAGTGACCTCGCTCCAAGATATCTGCAACGCCAACGGGCTGCTCACGTTCGACAACATCCACGCCGACGTGGTGGTGCTGGAGCTCCTGGAGAGCGAGCTTGCCCAGCTTCGCGAGGACGTTAACGACCACCGGGCCAATATCGGCACCGCCAAGCGACTTGTGGAAACATCGCAGCAGAAACTCCAGATCCTCATCACGCATCTCCAGGACACCGCTGAGGTGCCGCTTGCCGAGGAGACCACACGTAAAGCCAGCAAGTCTGCGCTTGTCAAAAAGAACCGCAAGGCCGGCCGTCTGTACCACACATCAAAGTATAATCCACTGGAACCGTTGTATGTGGGCTCGGAGGTGGCGTACAAGTTGAAGAACCGGCACTCCGAAGAGTGGATCCAGTGCGAGGTGATGAAGGTGATTGGCGACGGGATCAAGTTTGAGATCCGAGACCCCGAGCCCGACGAAAACAATAATCCGGGCCAGACGTTCAAGGCCAACTACAAGGAGATCTTGCTCATTCCACCTGTTGAGGAGGTGAAGGATTTGGTGTGTTATCCGTACGGGACGAAGGTGTTGGCGCGGTATCCCGAAACGACGACGTTTTATTCGGCGTTGGTGGTGGGAAATAGAAAGGATGGGAGTGTACGGTTGAAGTTTGATGGAGAGGAAGAGGTGAATAAGGAAACGGAGGTGGAGAGGCGATTGGTGTTGCCGTCGCCGATGTAAATGCAGACAGATGCAGACAGAATGTCTGCATCAGTGGTGCATCAGTTGTACATTTTTATATATCTAAAATAAAGCTGCAGACATTCTGTCTGTTTGTTTTCAACGCAGACATTCTGTCTGCTTTTGTATGTCTGAAAAAATGCGAAAAATTTATCAACAACAATGGAAGGAATGGACATCGACGATTACTCGAGGGTATGTGGCCAGAAACACGGGAGAAGCGACACTAACAACAGGAACGGTCACGGTCACCAGTAAGAGAACGGTCGCGGCTGCCCGGCGAGAGACAAGGCGGTGGCGAGCACGAACACGGTGCATACTCGCGCGAAAGACGGGACTATGGCCGGCGGGACTACGAGAGTTCTCGCGGGCGTGGCGGTGGGCGTAGCGGGCGAGGGCGTGGCGGGCGTGACTACTCGCTGCGTCGCGACTTTCTGGCGTCCGGCGACGAGCAGTACCGGGCCAAGACCGAGCGTAACTACAACCACTCGATTTTCATCGGTAACATCCCGTTCGAGCTGACGTCGCACGACATCAAGGACTTGTTCCGCGACTTTACGATTGTGCGTGCCGACATTGTGACGAATCGGGGCCGGTCACGGGGAATGGCCACGGTTGAGTTTGGGCTGGAAGAGGATGTGAGTGGAGCCATTGCCAAATTTGATCATTACGACTTTAATGGACGTGAGATTTTTGTCCGTCGCGACTATCCACCGCCCGAAAAGAAAGAGCGCGAACGCGAGCGTCATCGCGAACGTGAACGTGAACCAAGAAGGGAAAGATATGCAGACAGAAAACGCGACGTGCCGCTGACCCAATCGGGCAGCGAGATTTTTGTCGGCAACTTACCGTTTTCTGTCAACTGGCAGGCGCTCAAGGACTTGATGCGCAAGGCAGGAACCGTGGTGCGTGCCGACGTGCGTACCGACGACTGGGGCAAGTCGCGTGGGTTCGGCACCGTGGTGTTTGAGACCGAAGAAGACGCGGCACGCGCAATCGACATGTTCCAGGGCTATGAGATCGAAGGCAGACGCATCGATACGCGGCCTGGACGTGGCAGCGGCGCCTCGAGACCAGACAAAACGCACGAACGCAAAGTGGTCAGAAACACCGCGTTCACGCAGGACGTGGGTCCCGACGGATCTCGTTCAGACACCATTTTTGTCGGAAACTTGCCGTACGTCACCAACAACGACGATTTGTACGAGTTGTTCGAGACCGTGGGCCGCACGACAAAGGCAGAGATCCAGTACAACGACCAGGGCAAGCCCAGTGGCAATGCGGTTGTCCAGTTTGAGTTGGCCGAGCTTTCAGACACTGCCATTGCCAATTTGGACAATTACACTTATGGAGGGAGAAACTTGAAGATTACGTATGCGCAGAGACCCGAGGGTGAGCCTGCTGCTGCTGCTGCTGCTGCTGCTGAGCCTATTGTTGCTGAGCCTGTTGCTGTCACTGAGCCTGTTGCTGAGGCTGCAGACATCGAAATCGCCGATGCCGAATAGAGTATAGCGTTTTGTAGAATGTATCAGACAATTGTCTGTTCTGTTTTTTTTTTTTTTTATTTTTCTGTTATTTTTATCATGCACTCTCTTTTATTTTTGTCTAAATATTTTAACGGACTTATCCCTTACATAATCGAACATGGGGTTTACATACGGAGGCACCTTGAGAATGAACCATGCAGCCATTGCATTGGTGGTTGTGATTGTGCTTGTTCTTTTGTTCCACTACCGCCACAGAATGGCACAGGCGCTAGACCGTTACCGCACGCGCCGCAGAAACGGCTACTCGGCCATCGGCGGCATCCTTGGCAGTTTCAGCGACGACTTGGAAAACGGGTTGCTGAGCGATACGTTCGACATCCATGCCAATATCCACGAGGGCGATTCGCGCAACGGGTTGGATGTGCATGCCAAGCAGGAGATCCGGCATTTGATGGAATCGGAACATCTTCTGTTTGATGAAGCACGGTTACGGTACTCGCGGGGCCGTTTTGCTACGAACAACATTGGTGCTGACGGTATGCCGCGAGATCCCAAGTTGGTGACGTTGCTGAGTTAGGTTTACTGATGAAGATGTCATGCAGACATTATGTACTGATGAAGATTTCATGCAGACATTATGTACTGATGAAGATTTCATGCAGACATTATATCTGGTGATGAAGATTTCATGCAGACATTATATCTGCATGTAACCATAAATGATGAAGATACATTAATATCTGCATGAGAATATCAATGAAAACGACAAACAATAACAGTGAAACATACTGTCAGAGACGTATGGAAACAGAGGCGCTTGAGTTGCGAAGCAGAGGCGGCTTCTGTTGCATTCTCGCATCCTTCCTAAATAGGCAATCCTGCATATATCCCGATGTTTATCAAATATTTTTGTTTACCTTTTGATATAAATATATGAACCAGGTTGTTTTACAGCAGTAAAAGATGAGTATTTATCATCGGTACGCATCGCGAGAGCACGACAAAGCGTATTTTCTGTCGATGGAGCGGCGTCGTGTGGCGTCACGCGAGAAACAGGCGGAATTTTCGATTGGTTTCCATCCCAAACATCACGAAATGAGTATCAATGAATGGCAACGGGTGGTTCCGAATGCTGCGTACTTTTGTGGGCACGACGCGGCGTTTTTTGGGCCTGTTGTTGTGGTTGTGTTCCAGCACTTGCAAACAGGCAAAATCAGCACGAAATCGGTGTGTGTTCAGGGCCTGACGGCGTACGATAATCTTTATGTGAACGAGAAGCTGCGGTTCTGGCCGAGCTGCGAGAACTTGGCGCCGGAACACGCGAGATCGAACGTCCGGCGAGCGTTGGCCATCACCATGTTGAAGAACTACAACCAGTTGTCGACGACCACCGTCAAGGATTCGTGGGACGAAACGAACGCCGGGGTTGCTGCGAGTCAAATGCAGCTTCTTACCGACAAAACGCCGGCCGAGTTCGGCACCAGACTCCTCCAGCTCGGGCTTTTGCAGCGCCACACGATTCCGTCGGTGCTTGTGGACGTGGTGTACGACAACTTTTCGGCCACGGCCACCGAACATATGATTGACGATAACAATCGGTTGGTGTACTTGTTGGGCGAGCAGCTTGACCAGTTGTTTGATCCGTTGTTGGAGTATTCGCCTGAGGCGATGCTGGTGGCCATCGAGGTGCCGTGTTCCGAGTACGTGCCGCCTGCCATCAGCGACTGTGCGCTGCTCGATGCCATCATCACCGAACTTCTCACCGTCCAGACCAACTATACCATGGGCCTTGTCAACTTGCTTCAGAACTTTATCATTCCGTTACGGATCCATGTTTTGGGCTCGACCACCAGCGCAGGCATAGCCAAAATCAACCATGTGTTTCCTCCCACCATCGATGAGATTACACGTATCAATTGTATTTTGCACGATGCCTTGAACAAAGCTGCTCGTTATGGTTATGTCGAGGTGTTACGTGTGATGGCACTCGTGCTTCCTTACTTCTACAAAGCATTCATTCGTCACGAAGCCAACCTCAAGAAGTTTCTGGCCAGAATCAATCGTTTCAGCTCCAAGAACCAGGCCCGCATCTTTGACAATAAAAACATCAATAAAGGAACATATACGGTGCGGGAGATCGATGCCATTGTGTGTGGTTCGTTGTTGGAGATGCCGAAACTCAAGTTGATTCTTAAACGGCTCTGTGACACGTACGAACACGAAAAGATTCGACATTATCCCGAACTAGACCACGCCAAAGCCAAGCACGAAACTGCCACCATCAACAACCATTACTTGGCCATCACCGAAGTCATTGATGCGTTTGGAAAACAGACAGAAACCAAACAGGAACGCTGCTTTACTCCTTCAGGCAAGATCTTGACGGAACTCGCCTCGGGTTGGCCGTCAGAGCTTCAGTTCAACTGGATCTCACGGAAGGTGGTGGGGATCTTTGAGCTCCGAAACATCAAACAAGATAATGTTGATGTTGTGATCATCTTCTCGGACTATGTGTTGTTTCTCACCATCACCGACGACCATGAACCGATGACGATCTCGGTTTCCGATATCTTGATGCATTCCCTTATCAACGAGAAACCATTACCGAATCTCAACACTTTTCCATCCATGAAAGTGACGGCATGGTGTGGGATCAACGACGTGATTCTTAGCGGATACAAGGCCATCTCCAAACACGGCCACGAAGCCGAGTTCTTGAGTTTCTTAAGCAACAAACCAACAGGGTTCTGGACAAACGGTAGCCAGACGTTTCTGAAACAGTACGAGATCGATCCCACGCTCAATGGCGGCCATGTTGATGCCTCCAAGTTGATGGAACTTGTCACGAAAGCGCGGATCTTGAACAAGAACCAGACGTTCCATTTGTTCAAGGCTGGCGACGACTCGCTCAGCGTATATTCAACCGCACACAACATCGACGTGTACGAGCACGAGACGAGCCGGTCGCCGTTTGCGATCTTTCTCAATCTCCGGTTCGAGAACATCGACACGTACTTTGAACAACACGCATCGCTTTTCTTGGTCATCACAGCTCTGTTTGTCAAGAACGGCCAGATCCATTTGGTAGCGAAGAACCGCACGCGTGAGTACATGTACGACGAGTATGTTGATGGTTCTGACCTTCAGCGATGTTTACGTGAGATTGTGGCCGCCAACTTCCAACTCCTCTTTGCAGTGGGTCTGGTAGAACGAGCACGAGCAGATGATTTGAACTATTACTTGAATGAGTTTACCAATCGTGATGGTCTGGTACTGGCAAATAACGAAACGAAACGAAAGATATCGGAAGGTGTAGAGAAAGAAAAGGAGAAGGAAAAGGAGAAGGAGAAGGAAAAGGAGAAGCCGAAGGACGTGAAGCAGAATGAAAAGGTAGAGCCACGAAAGATACAGCCAAAGAGAAGATCGTTGTTGCAGCGACTTTTGAAACCGTTTGTCAAGGAAAAGGAGAAAGAAAACAATATGAAAGGGAAGAGCGTACAAGAGAAAGAAAACAATATGAAAGGGAAGAGCGTACAAGAGAAAGAAAACAATATGAAAGGGATGAGCGTACAAGAGAAAGAACACAACATGAAAAGGAGCTTACAAGAGAAAGAAAACAATATGCAAAAGAGCTTACAAGAGAAAGAGAAAGAAAACAACATGAAAAGGAGCTTACAAGGCCAGAAGAAAGAGTATTCTGGATTGTACAAGCCTCTTCCTGAACTCAAAGCACGAACCGATTCTCTTGTTCCAGAAAACGATTCAGTTTCCTCATCATCCGCAGAATCTTCTGTTGATGGTATTGATGTGGTGGAGATTTCTTCCAGCAACGATGTGACGGTGCTTGACGGGGTTCGTCGGCGTGTGTACTCGCAACTGAGCAGTGAAGCGCTTGTGGTTCCAGTTGGCGATGTTCCGCTCGAGGAATACTATGGCGATGGTCAGGGTAACTGGGTTTCTATCAGTCGCGATAACTCGTCGTTGTTTGAGACCCAGAAACTGGTGATGATCGAAGATGTCATTGATTTCGACCATCAACAAGACGATACGTATGAGAAAGTGGAACGATACGTTGATACTTTTAACGACACACCAAACGCATGGACGTTCGAGGTGCCTGGAAACTACTTTGCCCACGCTCCAAAGGAAGAACTGGTGCAGCTGTTGACGTCAGCGCAGGTGATCGACGAGTTCCGTCGTACGGTGGAACTTGAGTTTGCCATGCTGCCGCAACAAGAGAAGAAAACAAGCCAGGTGACGTTGACGCTGGAAGAAGAGTTTTATCTGCCGTATGAGTATGAAGACGAGTTTCAGTTTGAGATGAAACCAACGACCAATGGTTCGTTGTCGAGCGAGGCGACGATTATAGACGAGCTCACCCACGAGCTCACTAACAAGTTTGCGAACGAGCGCAGTGAGTTAGTGGGCGAGTTAGCGAGCGGCGAGAAAATGTCTCGCTAACAGAAAAAAAGATTCTCGCTAATAGAAGGAACGGTTGCTACAAATCATCGGCACTAATGATTGGGTGGTTTGGGTGCTAGTGTTAACATGTTCTCATTACGTAAAATCAAGTTATTAATTCATGAACGTATTATCATTTATTCTCGGTAATTATAAGTACGACAGCGATGCTCTAAGATCGCGGGGCTCACTAATTTTGCTCGCTAACTTCGCTAACTTTGCTAACTTTGCTCGCTAACCTCGCTAACTTCGCTAACTCGCTCACTAACTCGCTCACTAACTCGCTCACTAACTCGCTCACTAACTCGCTCACTAACTCGCTCACTAACTCGCTGCGCTCGTTAGTTCGCTCGTTAGTTCCTTCACAATTGCATCGGCCACCTCCAGAGTGCTATTCTTTCCCCCCAAATCGGCGGTTCTGACTCCCTGGTCCAACACCCTTCCCACGGCCTTTTCCAACGCATCTGCTTCCTTCAACGAATCCAACGACAACCGCAACATCATCGCTACCGACAAAATCGTCGCCACGGGATTGACCTTATTAGGAGGCAAGTCGGGCGCCGAACCATGGCATGGCTCGTATAACCCAAACGCCTTGTTGGTGTCAGGAAGCGACGCCAACAGCGCCGAAGGAAGAAGACCCAACGAGCCCGGAATGACCGACGCCTCGTCACTAATGATGTCGCCAAACATATTGGACGTAATCACCACGCCGTTCAACTGCAGCGGACGCTGGACCAAAATCATCGCGGCCGAATCAATCAACTGGTGCTGCACCGTCAACTGGGGAAACTCGCTGCGCATCACGTCGTCCACCGTGCGTCTCCACAACCGCAGCGACGCCAAGACATTGGCCTTATCGAGCGACCACACCGGTAACGGCGGCGTGTGTTGCAACGCCATAAACGCAGCCATGCGCGTGATGCGCGCCACCTCGGCCACGGTATATTTCTCGGTATCCCACGCGCTCTCGCCGTCGGCCAGCGCCGCCTGCTCCTCGCGCGCACCGAAATAAATCCCGCCCACCAACTCGCGCACCACCGTGAAGTTGGTGCCGCGCACCACGTCCGCCTTGAGCGGCGACATTTCCACCAACAGCTCCGACACAAAATTACATGGCCGCAAGTTGGCGTACAAATTCAACTCCTTGCGGATCTGCAACAAGCCCTGCTCGGGCCGCACGTCGCCGGTGCCCCACTTGGGCCCCCCAACAGCACCAAGCAACACGGCGTCGGACGCCCGCGCAGCAGCTAGCGCTTCGGCAGGAAGCGGCACGCCGTGAGCATCGATCGCGGCGCCGCCAATCAAGTGGTGCTGGAACTCGAACTTGAGGTCCTGGTACGGCGTGTGAGCGGCAATGGCCTCGAGCACCTTGATGGCAGCAGCACAGATCTCGGGACCAACATGGTCGCCCGGCAAAACAGTGATGGTTTTCGTGGGCATGGTTTTTGTTCTGGGGAAACTGGCGATCGCGCGCCTTTTATTGTTTTTGGCCGCCGGTCCGGGCCGGTACAGGAGCCCGCACAGGGCCCGGCGCCAGGGCCCGGCGCCAGGGCCCGCATACACTGGCTTAAATACATTCTTATACAATGAACTGAAACTGAACTAGAATAGAAGGTCAAATGGCTGTTGATGAATATTGACAAAATATTCACTTTATCAATATTTGTCTGCGACATTTATCAGACAATTTGTCTGCGACATTTATCAGACAATTTGTCTCCACATTTCAATGCCCACTCCATTCAATCGAATCCAAATCAATGCCGTCCTGGACCATTTCCCATAACGGCGACATCTTTCGTAAGAAATCCACCCGCTCATTGATCGCCTGAATCACATAGTCGATCTCTGCTTCCGTCGTAAACCGCCCAATGCCGAACCGAATCGACGAATGCGCCAACGCATCATCGGCACCCAAAGCATGCAACACGTACGAAGGCTCCAACGATGCCGACGTACACGCAGAGCCCGAGCTCAATGCAATATCATTAAGAGCCATCAACAACGACTCGCCTTCGATGTACGCAAACGAGATATTGACACAGCCAGCGTACTGCGACTTGGGATCGGAACTTCCGTTGAACTGCGTCGATGGAATCAGAAGCAAGCCGTTCTTCAACTTCTCCGAGAGACGGTGGATGTACCGTTGATCGTAGTCCATTTCGGCCTTCATCAAACGGGCGGCCTCGCCAAAACCCGCAATCAACGGCGGAGCCAACGTTCCCGATCTCAACCCACGTTCCTGGCCGCCTCCGGTGATGATGGGATCCAATCTGACCCGAGGCCGTCTGCGGATAAAGCTGGCACCGATCCCCATTGGTCCGTAGATCTTGTGGGAAGAGATCGATAACATGTCGATGTTCATGGCATTGACATCAATGGGAATCTTGCCGAACGCCTGGGCGGCGTCGGTGTGGAAGAAGATCTTGTGCTTGCGACAGAGCGCCCCGATCTCGGCAAGTGGCTGCACCACGCCGATCTCGTTGTTCACCGCCATCACCGACACCAAGACCGTGTCGGGCCGAATGGCGCTCTTCAAATCATCAAGACTGATCAAGCCTTCGCTGTTCACCGGCAAGTACGTGACATCAAAGCCTTCGTCTTGCATGTGTCTCGCCGAGTCCAACACACATTTATGTTCGGTTTGGGTGGTGATGATATGTTTCTTGGTTTTGCGATAGAAACGAGGCACGCCTTTGATCGCCATGTTGTTCGACTCGGTGGCCCCAGACGTAAAGATGATCTCCTTGGGATCGGCATTGATCACGGCCGCCACATGTTCCCGTGCTTTTTCCACCTCACGGTCGGTCTCCCATCCATAAGCGTGCGTGGACGAATGCGGATTGCCGTAAAGCCCCGTGTAGAACGGCAACATCTTGTCCAACACCCGGGGATCGGTGGGCGTGGTGGCCTGGACATCGAGATATATTGGCCGGGTGCCGAATTTCAGGGTGTCGCGGGTGGCGTTCTTGAGCGAGAGCGTCAGGCCCGCGGGAGGCGTGGCGGGACTCACGACGCTGGCGGTGGTGGTGGTTGCGAGCGACACGGCACGGCTCGTGGCAAAACTACGCCGGGAAACGCTTCTGATGATGTTCATTGTAGTCATGAAAAGAAGGAGTAAAAATCTATAAAATTCAAAAAAAAAATGTCTGTTTGTCAGCGACATTTGTCTGAAAAGTTTGCGAAACTTTGCGAAACTTTTCAGACAAAAACCCAAATTTCTGTCAGACACTTTGATGACTCAACATGACTCAAAATCATCGCAAATTTGTCTGCACCAACTCGTACACCCCCAAGAAGATGGCGCCGCCAGCACTGATCCATGCCGTGCGTGGCCCAATGCCCGTCAAAAACACCCTGTAGCCCTCGTCCCGCACCATGGTCGCCACCAACTGTGCTACCGGCACGCGTTTGTTGCTGAGCATGATGCGGGTCTTGACGACATCCAACGGCGTCGTGGTGGCTGCGGCGACACATCCCGCCACCGAGCCACAGAGCGCGCCCCGCAAGAGCGAGATGTCGTGTTCGCCCGTAGCCCGTGCCCAGCGCAGCTTCAACCATTCGTACAACGGAAACTGGATCACGGTGAATGGAATGTCGCGCATGATGGTCGATGTCCAGCCGCGATAGAGACCGCGCCACCTGCCTTCTCCGGACCGGTTCTGGACGAGGTAAAGAAAGTTGGCCCACAGCGACAGCCGGGCCCCGACGCCGAGCGTGCCTGCCTGGGTGCGTTGCTTGATGATTTCTGCCGGCACGCGCACGGTGCACGCGGCGATCTCGCCTAGCGACGCGGCGACGACGTGGCACGCCGGCCGCAGCATGGTGTCGCTAGCGACCGCGGCCCGTTTGACGGTATCGTACGTGACAAAGAAAAGCGCCGCCAGCGGTGCTGACGCTACCACACACAGGCCCAAGCCGTGGTAGATGCCGCGCCAGCCACCGTTAGCGAAGAACCCGCCGCGGGCCTGGAGCCGTGTTTTGACGGTATCGATAGGGAAGAAGACCACGTCGGTGGACGTGCCCGCACAGGCCCCGCTCTGTTGTTAGTGATGTTTCGCACGGGAGTGGTGGTACTTACTATGAGTGAGATGACAAAGTCTTGCATTGATGATTATGAAAGAAAGCGAGAAAAATGCAGCGAGAAAAGTGCAGTGAGAAGTGCAGCGAGAAGTGGAGCGAGCGAGAAAAGTGCAGTGAGCTAGCGACAAATTTTAGCGAGCGAGAAAAGTCCAGCGAGCAACAAATTTAGTGAGCATAAATTTAGTGAGCATAAATTTAGTGAGCACAAATTTAGCGAGCACGATTTTAGCGAGCACAATTCATAAACTATAACGACGCTGGAATTACCGCTGCGTCACCACAAACTTTCCCTTTCCCACACTCTTCTTCTTTCCATGCTTCATTATCGCCACGTCGGGCTTTTTTCCTCCCAAAAGCGGCTCTAAAAACGGTACCATATCGTCGTACGGCCACAGCGGCGCGAGCAGAAAAAGTTGCTGGAATCGCACCGCGAGCTGCAGCGAGAGCACCGCGCCGTCGACGTACTGGAGCTGGTGGTCGCGCGTACAGTAATGGCCGCGCAACACCGCGTGGTCGAGCGGCACACTGTAGAACTCAGGGAGCGCCAGTTTCCACCGCACCAAGAAGTCGGGCACCGCCACCACGCGTGCCTGCCGCAACACCACGAGCCCGTACCACCGTGCCACGTCGCTATGGTTCAAGGTAAAGGTGTCGCCAGAAACGTCGCTAAATTTATGGATCACCGCCGTCACCACCGCGCCAACAAGCCGCTCGTCGTGCGCGCGCGCCCACGCACACACCGCCGCGACACTCGCGCCGCCGCGGTAATCGATCTCGTGCGCAATAAGGAGACTGATGAGCGTCGAGAGCGTGCTCGTCACCGCCGTGTCGCTAAGCTTGTACACCGTGCCGTCGACCTCACAGAGCGCGTGCTGGTGCCAGAGGTCCACAAACTCGGCCTGCGACACCGGCGACCGTGCAAGCAACTCGGCCCGCGACACCGGCTGGCTCTCGCTACGCGTAGCGACATTCTCGCCGTAGATGGGAAGCGTCTCCGTCGCGATGTCTCCCTGAAACGGTCTGGCTTCGTACTCGTAGCTCGTCTGTGCGTAGCCCACAAGCGCAGGCGTCGCGGTATGGTCCATGAGCATCACGGTATTGGAATGGTTCATCTGGCGAAGACGCCATGTTTTCGTCTCGCTACAAAGCACCAAGTCCTGCGTATCTTCCAGCGACGCTTTGACAAACAACTGGCCACGGCCGTTCTCGATATATGAAACAAGCTCTGGCGAAAGCTGGAGCAACTTGTATGCCTCAGGACGCGCCTGGACACCATGGTATAGTGGAAGGGAGCTCATTACGCCGGCGAAAGGTTGTCGCTAATTGTCACTAAATGTTTTTTCTCTTTCGCGCCCTTGTCATTAAAAGCACTTGTGTATTTTCTCGCTATTTTATTCTATTTCTCGCTACGTTCCGTCGCAGCAACGTCACTAATTCTGTATTTTCTCGCTATTTATCGCAACGTCACTAATTCTGCTGTGCAATAACATCATCAATATCCTCCGCTTCCTGTAACTTGAAATCACGCGCCAAACTCACACTACGCTTATTCTCCGATTCATGTACCAACCGTGCCAACTTGGCCTGCGGACCCCAGCCATTCACTGGCGCGTTGAGCTCAAATGGAAGAAGCCAGTTGGTGATGGTCGTAAAGTTATCAGACAACGCCGTGAGCTCATGCACAAGATCCTCAATACACACCAACCCCAACAGCTCCCCAAACTCATCTTCAACCGCCTGGTTATTGTCCAACTTGACAGGAACATCGTCAACGAGAATCCGGGCCCGTTTCTGGAACAACGACCGCACCGACGCAAGCACCGGCGTGCCCACAACCACGTACGGCGCCACCAACGCCAACAATCCCATCGTCGTCGCACTGGCACGCACAAACACTCCGGTGTTGGCATCCACCAACTTCAATACCTCCAACACCTGCTGTGCTTTATGCGGAATGCGAAGGCCTTTGGTATGGTTGCTGACACGAATGACAAACAACAACTTGTATCCGCTCGTATCCTCATCAAGCTCCTTCTTGCTCAATGCCCTGATCCGTTTCTCTTCAAGCTCATTCGACTTGTAATTCGAGATGAGCGTTTCGGCCCGCACAAACTTGTTCTTGGCCTGTTTCTTCTTCTGGACCTTGGCACGTGCCTGCTGCGTGCGGATCTGGTCCTGTTTCTCGAGTCTCTTTCTGTCCTGGTTCTTTCTCTTCCGGAGAAGGACTTCGGGGTTGGAGTTTAACACGGCCATGGTGATGAGATGAGATGAATGAAAAATAAATGTCGCCAGACATTTTGTCTGGGTTGGACTTTTTAATTTTTTTAAATTTTAATTTTTTTTTTTTTGGTTGATTATTTTTCTGCGACATAACCTGTAAACCCTCAACAAAAAAATAATGTCTGACGACATTTCGTCTTTCTTGTAACAGCCACCAATCCCATCCCCATCCCTGCCTCTCTTCTACCAGTCACACACCACCACTAACCACATCCCCCATCACCACGTGCATTTCTTCGTCATCTCCTTTCAACCCAGCATTTCTTTTGTGCCGCTCGTCTTCTCCGAACCCGGCCAAGATCCCCAATCAACCTCATCGGAAGTTTTTTCAGTGATCCGATCCACGATCTGTCTCCATGGACCGCCACGATGATCCCTACGCCCAGCGAAGCCACGAGTCAACACCTACACCGGAGCTCATGAAGCAAGAACCACGCGACGACGTTCAGGCGTCGCTCTACGCCCAGGCGCCGTCTCTAGGTGCCGCACCAGTAGCAGTTCCGGGCTCAATGCCGGCGCCAGCGTTTCTCCAGTACGCCCCGTACTTTGTGCCGTACGAAGGCAGTTATGATCCTACGCCCACGCCCGTTGGAGGTGTGTCTCTGCGCAAACGTGTGCGTGGCGACGGCGGTGGCGGTGGCGAGCAGGGCGACTCTGAGTTGCTTCAGCTTGCGCATGCCTCTAGCGACGTTCCGCTCGCGGAGCTCGCGGTGCGGATCCAGGAACTCGAAAATAGCGAGAACGTCGCTGGCGGTAGCGACGCTCCGCGCACCAAAGAAACGCGCGAACGCCAGCGCCAGTTGTTTGGCATGGTGTGGATCCTTAACTTCTGTGAGCTGTGTCTGACGGCGGTGGTGCCACGGAACCGGATCTATGCGCGCTACGTCCAGCACTGTGCCGAGCACCACGTTAGTCCGCTCGCACCGGCAAGTTTCGGTAAGTTAGTGAGGATTCTGTTCCCGCACCTCACCACGCGGCGTCTCGGTATGCGAGGCCAGTCAAAGTACCATTACTGTGGAATCAAGCTTGTGGGTGACCAGCACGACAAACCAGCACAGATCCAGCTGCCGGTCTCGCTGAGTCTGTCGGTGTACGCGGAGTCGCCGGTCGCCAGCGTAGCGGGCGTGGGCGTGGGCGTAGCGAGCGCCACTTTTGCCGGTTCTTTTTTCGACGGTGCGAGTGTCGGTGCGAGTGTCGGTGCGAGTGTTGCTACGGGCGTCGCTACGGGCGTCGCTACGGGCATGTCGCCTTCCGTCGCCACCACGCCCCGCGGCGTGGCTACACCCCAGTCTCCCACCGTGAACTCTCCCTACATCACCACCACGTCGCACGCCGACCAGCTTCCGCTGGTGGTGCATCTTCGCTACGTGCCGCAGCTCCTCGCGCGCGCCGCCGCCACGCTGCCGCCGCTCGACCTTCCGTCCATCTACGCATTTCTTCCGCGCGACACCGATCTCGATCTCGCCGATACGCTTTTTCTGCTCTACCGCGTCCATGTCAACACGTTGTTCGAGCTGGTGCGGTACATGCAAACCGCACGGCTCTTTGCGAGCTTTGCCAACTTCAACAGCATTCTCACTGCGCCCGTGTTCAAGCTATACACGTCCACCGCCGTAACGACGTGGGTACGTCACTGTGACCTCGTGTTGTACCGCCGTGTTCTCCGTATGCTCAGCCGGCTACTGGCGCAGTACGCGGTGCCGCCCGATGTTGTCGCCAGTCTTCGTCAGATCACAAACGGATACGTGCCTGCGGTTCTCGCGAGCTTGAACCACGCCCTGGTCCCGCCCGCGTTCGTCACCGCCAAGCTCCAGCTCGCCAAAACGTTTGCCAACATGCTCCAGCGCCTCGTCAAAGTCATCGACACCGGCGCCGCGGCCGCCCGCATCCTCGCCGACCCCGCGGAAAAAAACGCCATGCTCGCGGACTGGCGCGCGCTCGGTACCGAGGAAATCGTCGCGCGCGAGGTGCCGTGCGCGGACCCACACCGCGCGCGCGCCGCCGCCGCGCTCTCGCACGACGTGGCCGAGTTGCTCGCGGGCGCCGCGACGATGCCGCTGCTCGCGCGCTACGTCGCCGACTTACCGGGCCAGTTTCCCCACGCCAACGCGCGCCTCTTTATGTTGCTCACCAGCAACTTGCTCACGACATGTTTGCGCGAAATCAGCTTGGTGCTGGGCCAAGGCTTTGGCGCGTGGTGGATCGTGCGGTGCTGGGTCGATGAGTTTTTGGCATGGACATTTGAGCTCGGGGGGTTGCTCCACGAAGAAATCCTCGGCACCGACGCCAGCTACGCCCCACCACCAGCTTCGCACGCGCTGTACAACTATTAACGTATTACCTTTAGCATTAGCATTCATAGCATCTTTCTATATATCATTCAACGCCACACACACCGCCCCTTTATGATGGCCGTTGTACTGCCGCACCGTCTCGGAGTTCAGCAAATCCCACAACCGCACGTAGTGGTCCAGGCACGCGGTCACGAGATACGCACTGTCGGCACTGAACGCACAGTCCCACACCCACCGCTGGTGGCCCTGCAACGTCGTTTCCAAGTTGAAATTGTTCTCGGTCAGCCAAATCCGCGCCGTGTGGTCGGCCAGACACGTGGCCAAGTGTTTCATGTCCGTCAGAAGCAACACCCGCGTGATATACTTCAGATGCAGCCGGAACTTGGTCACGGGCGTAAGCAGCGTCACGTCCCGCTGGTTCTGCATGCGCCACACATAACAGTTGCCCTTATTGTTCCCAGCCACAAGCATCAGCCCGTCGCTGGCCACCAGCAACGAATTGATCGGCACGTCGTCCTCGGGAATCAAGTGGTGCGTACACTGATTCTCACCCAAGTCCCAGATCCGGATATTGCCGTCCTGGTCACAACTAATCAACTCGCCTTGGTTCGGATGGATCACCACTTCGTTCACAGGACAATGATGTTTGTAGTTGCGCTGCACCAGCGGCAGCCGCACGTCCCACACCTTCACCATTCCGTCTTCCAGCAGCGTCACCATCCACTTGTTCTCCATCTGGAACGCAAGCGACGTCACATTGTTTGTATGCCCTTCAAACGTCATCACCGGATTGTTATTGGTATTGTTGGCATTTCCACCGTTGCTATTGCCACTGTTGTTATTGCCACCGTTCCCTTGCAGCCCCACTTGTCGAATATCATAAAGCCGCACGTAGAGATTCCCGGCAGCTGCAAGAAACCGCTTATCGCTCGTGATTTCTAGCCGGTTCACCTGTGAATCCGTATGCTGAATCGTGCGTGAACACACACCCGTGAGCGCATCCCAGAACCGGATCGTATGGTCGTAGCCCGCAGACGCAAGAATCACCGACATCAAAGAAAACTATACTTGGGCCTCACTATTTTTCTCATTCTTTTTTTGGATGTTTCTGGTCTATACACGACTTTGGTGATGTTGGTAAATACACGCATCTATTTACTACTTAAAAGTTATCCCTAATGATCTGTTTCTGTTCATTGGTCAAGGATATCGGGTAGTCGATCTTATAGTTAATGTACAAGTCGCCTTTTTGCGAAGGGGCCTTGCTGATCGGCATGCCTAGTCCGGGGTACGTTGCCGTGGTTGAAGGCTGGACCGGCGACGATCTTGTCAAGGAGATTCTTCTGCCGTCGATCGTCATGACTTCTTTGTCAAAACCCACCAACGATTCCTTGAACAGCAACTGCACCGTCAACCTCAAGTCGTTTCCGTCTCGTTTAAAGATAGGATGTGGTTTTTCTTCAATGATGAACTGGATGGTTTGTCTAGCCTGACACTCGGGCTGGTAGTCTCCCTCGTTGGTGAAGTTGATCTTGGTGCCTGCTTTCCATCCAGGTCTGATCTGGATCTCAATAACCTTGGAGTCGCGTGTTCCGTTAGGACCTTTGGTATTAAGTTTCATCTTCTTGGTGGTTCCATTGTACAAGTCTTCCAACAGCACGGGCAATGGCATTGGCACGGTGTCTGGTTCAGGACGACGTTGTTGACGGCCTCCAAAACCACCAGGCATGCCTCCAGACATGCCTCCAGGCATACCACCCTGGCCAAAACCGCTGAATCCACCGAAATCATCGCCTCCCATGCCGAATCCACCCATCTGAGAAAAGATATTGAACGCATCTGCTTGTGAAAAGCCGTGCGCACCTCCGCCGCCTCCAAAGCCGCCAAACGGCGATCCACCGCTGCCAGCACCTGCAAATGGGTTCCCGCCAGCAGGAGCATTGCCTCTGGCCGCCTCAAGCCCGTAATCGTCGTAGACCTGTCTCTTGTCGCCATTCGACAAGATATCGAACGCTTCGGAGATCTCTTTGAACTTTTCAGTGTCTCCGGTGGGTTTGTCGGGATGGTACTTCAATGCTGCTTTGCGGTACGCTTTCTTGATCTCGGTCTCGGACGCCAGTGGCGCCACGCCGAGCAAATCGTAGAGTTTCGTTTCTTTCACCATGTTGTTGAGAAAAGTTTGAAAAGTAGATATATATATATTCGAGTCGATAATTCGCGATGTTCTGGAATGTTCGGTCATGTGATACGGGTCGCGTGATAACGGGGCACATTCTCTTACGTTACGGCGGTCGTTGTTGAACATACATAGATCATAACTTGGAATTCGTATTCATTCTCACGTTACTTGGTAGTTTTATACCTTGTAGAACTTGGTTTATTGCATTTAGTTAACTTGTAGAACTTGGATAATTCGCATTCAACTCACTTTGCTCGTTAATGCTTACTTTCTCTTTCTCAACGCCCGTTTACGAATACTCTTGTGCATCTTAAAGTTCAACGTATTGGCCAATTTCGAATATACCCCCACGGTGTTTTCAATTCCAAAATGCATCAACGCATGGCTCCAGTACGGTGTCAGTGTCGCATACCGTTCCTGGGCCCCGTTGCGACGACCAACGCCTCTCAATGTTGCTCGGACAAACTGTTTCGGGTTCGGAATCGTAGCACTCGTTCTTCTAATCTTCGACATGGCCGATGTTACAAGATACGAGAGCACCAACTCAACGTCAATATTCTTGGGTGCCAACTCGCCGGCCAATGCACTCGACCATGCCTGGAGAAACAGTTTCGAGCCGGAATATGTCGCCAAGTACGGTGTGGGAAGTAGCCCACCAAACGAACCCATGGTCAAGATCAATCCACGTCCTTTTTCTTGTGTTACGGTACGGTCAATCGCACGTGCAACGACTTGGGTAATCTTCAACGTCGCCGTCGTGTTGATGGTGATAATATCCTCGAGTTCTTTGGTTTCGGTTTCCACAAACGGAACAGGAATCGAATGCGATTGGCCAACGTTATTCACCAATACCGTGACTGGAAGCGCAGCAACAGCTTCTGCAAGCGCAGCATAGTTCTTTTCCTCGTCGGTCAGCGCATCAAACGCCACGATTCTCGTTTCAACATGGTGCGTGGCCTCAACTTCCGTCGCAAGCAGCTCCAACTTGGCCTTGGTTCTCGATACCAACACCACATTCATCCCCTTTCCAGCCAATTGCAACGCGTACTCCTTGCCAATACCATCAGAGGCCCCGGTCACAACGGCCCACTTGCCCTTGCGGGCACCGTAGCGTGAGAAATCCGTGCCGGGCATCACAAACAAATCCACAAGCAACGCACCAAAGCCAAGCGTCAATGTCGTGAGCTTGTACACGCCCACAAGCAACGATGCATACAAAAGCGTCTGCACATACTTGCTATCGCTAAACAGTCCAATGTCAATCATAAAAAGAGTGGTGGTTATTTATTGTTTTTCTAATCTTTTTTTGTTTTTTTTTTCGGGCTTGTTATATATACGCAATCTGGTCGAGCTTTTCACTGGTCAACTCCACCAACAACTGTTCCTTGGCGGCGTGGCGCTCCAACGTGGCGAGTGCGCTCTGGAGCCGTGCCTGTGTTGCTTGAAGAAGTTGCAGTTCCTCCTCAAGCCGTTCAAGCTCGGCATGGCGTGTTTCCAATGTTTGTCGTGTCGCATCGTCGGCGATGCCGAGAATCAGCACCCACGGATTACGGGGCTCCGTCTTCTTTTCGTCTTTTTTGGTGTCGTGTTGCTGCTGGCGATACGTGCCTCGGTAACTGCTGCCGCTGCTGCTGCTGCTCGCACGGTACGTGCCGCGGTACGTGTCATGTTCGTCGTGTTCCTCGTACGTCCGCTGCCCTGACCGGTAGTACGGCTCGTAGCGCTGGTACCCGCCGCGCCCGCGCCCACGGTACCCTCCACGGCCTCGTTTGCGATATCCGCCACGATACGCATACTCGTCATACCCGCTACCGTAGTAACTATCGCCATACTCCTCGTCGCCCATGTTGATGATAATTATCTGGGATTTTTCATTCCTGTACTTTGTTGTTCCTGTATTTAGTTGTGTGTCCTGCATATATATTCCTGTACATAGTTCTGTTGTTCCTGTATTTTGTTTGTAATTACATTTCCCGATCAGGAAGTCTCAACAACATTTATCATCATCATCATCATCATCATCATCATCACATGGACCGCTCGATCTTTGACACGGCGTGGAGCCACGTACGTGCTACACGGTTCCTTTCGCTCAGCCGTACAGTGGACGTGATCGGTGCCATGGAATCGGAGCTCGGACTCGGCCCGTTTTTATCCCACGATCCCACGATACTCGGACGACTAAATACCATCAAACAAGAGCTTGAGCTGCGGCTTGGGTTGCCCAGCAGCGAGATCCTTATCACAAAGAACGATATATTTCTCATTATCCAAGAAACGTTGCACGATATCAAGATCTTTGACTATACCAAACATACGGTGTATGGCGATTTCAACGATGGACACATGTACTACGAAGACAATTTCCATCACTTGTTGAAGCATGTGGACCATGACTCGGAGTATGACGACGATACCACGTCGTTGACGGAAGTCTCATCGCTTTTGGATACCGCATCGCTCATGGGTTCGCCCGCACCATCGCACAATGAGCATGAAACCGATGTGTTTGAGCTCAAGAAACTGTTGCACGACTTGCAGCAGTTCCATACCCAGCTCCAGCACAAGTTCTGTGCGTTTGACGACGACTTGCGGCTGTTGAGTGACCAGAACGACGCCGATCTCCGCCATCTCCAGCACCTTATGAACCAGAACCAATGCATGACTTCACGCATCGCAGCCATCCGACAAGAACTAGCGGGCCTCAGTTCCGACGCACGGCTGCTTGTACCAGTACCGGTGCCGGTTCCTGTTGATGTCGACCAGGTGGACGTGCGAACAAGTGTGTTTACACACAGCGACACCGAGCTCATCGACGTGATACGTGGTTTTCGTACAAGAGATAAAGTTAAAGTTAAACAACACGAAAAACAAGAACAACCACAACAACAGCCACCACCAGACCATCTCACTGGACTCATGTACCTTGTGCTTGCGCTTCTTGTTCTAATGATAGTTATATACTAACCCATGTTGACCGAACGGGGATAGGAGTCGTAAGTATCGCCGTCCTCCTCATTAAAGTATGGATGGATCAATGCACGTTTGGCACTGATTCTGCCACTGGGATCGTACACCAACATCTGTTCCAACAAGTCGACACCGTCTGCGTCCAAGCTGGGCACAAACTCGGCCAAGTTTTTCTTGGACCATTTGGGAAACGTCGGCTTGAAGTCAGGCAAGTAGCTCACATCGGGCCACGACTCTTCGTTCGGCGTACCCAAGATCCTAAAGATCCTGAAGATCTCGTCGATCTCCGAATCGCCAGGAAACAACGGTTTACGGTTGCACATCTCGGCAAAGATACAGCCCACCGACCACATATCCACACCAGTTGAATATTGTTTGGCTCCCAACAAGATCTCGGGGGCACGGTACCACAACGTGACCACCTCGTGGGTGTACGCTCTCAAGGGCACGCCGAACGCACGGGCCAACCCAAAGTCGGCCAACTTCAAGTTCCCTTCCTTATCGATCAACAAGTTCTGAGGCTTCAAATCTCGATGCAACACACGATGGCTATGGCAGTGCTTGATACCCTTGACAAGCTGGTTCATGAACCGTTTGACCATATTGGCTCCCAAACCCACGCCCTGCGGAATCAGTTCCATATATTTCTTCAAATCCAAGTCCAAAAACTCAAACACGAGATAGAGCTTGTGTGAGTCCGAGTGTATTATATCATAGAGACGCACGATGTTGTCGTCTCTCATTTCCTTCAAGAGCGAGATCTCACGGATCGCCGTGGAAGGCACACCTTCGTCTTCAGACTCTAGCCGGATCTTCTTCAACGCAACAACACGGTTGTTGTGCTTGGTATCGAGCGCCTTGTACACAACCCCATATGTGCCTTCCCCCACCTTTTCCTGGCGCTGGTAATCCGATAATTCAACCATCGTGTTGTCTTTTCATCAGCTTATGTTTACTTTGCGATTTTGATGTCGATGCGTTTTGTGTAAGATCGTGTCTGTAGTATGCAGGAAAGTAAACAATAAATATGCAGGAAATACTAACCCCTAACTCCTAACACCAACACCATATTTGTAATGTTTATCGTTTGAAGCTACTGTTTTCGATAAGGAGAAAGTTGGGGATTGTTTCCAAATTGATCAGCTTTGACTTGGATCATAAATTGTTTACTTTTGTAAATATTCATCAATTTTCTCAATCTTTTATAAATAAATATTTCAGTTCCATGAATGTGCTACAATTATAACCTGGAAAACACAAGAACATCAACAAGATCCAATGTAACACGCTGCTTAACCTGTTTGCATCGTATACCAGACTCTGTTACTAACGTTGTTTCCCTTGGATTCGTTCCATTTTATAAAAAACTTTTCATCTTTAATCATATGCTTTGCTATAAATATCATCAATCATCAATGGCCGCCTGCTTCACAGACCTTAATTTCTCTGCCCCATTCACTATTCAAAATCTGTTTCCCGGTAATTCTACGTTCGGGTTTCGGGTCCAAGATCGAATAGATCACGTTCCGGCACCGTGCCCGCTTCAAGCTTTCAATGGGATCGTACCCATGTGCATCTTTGCGGCGGTGCAAATACTCTTCAAAAAACTCATCTTTTGTTGCATCTGCCAACTTCCACAACTGACGGCCCGTCCGCATTGCCATATAAATCACTCCACATGCCCAGATATCAACACCTCGTGGATCAAACGAGCTCTGCGTAAACTCCTCGGGCGCAATGTACGGCGAAGACCCACAGATCCCTTCACTGAACTGGATCTCGTCTTCCCACGCCATCTTGAAACACTCGCCGTTTCCGAAATCTGTAATCTTGATCACTCCTTGCTGCGTCAACAACAAGTTTTCTGGCTTAAGGTCACGATGACACACTCCCATGTCATGCATGTAGTTGACTCCACGGATAAGCTGCTTGAAGAAACAGTCGGCTTCGGCATACTCCAACTTGCCCAGCGCAATGATCAACGTGTACAAGTCGCCGCCCGAACAGAACTCCATCACCTCACAGTAGTCGCCCTTGTTGTCCTTCATTAAATCAAGCGTATCGATGATGTTGAGATGCTTGAGCGACAGCGAGATACAAAACTCGGACGTGAGACGTCGGTTATACTTCTTTTCGGACTCGTTGGGTTTTCGCTTAAACTCCTTGACGGCATAGAGCACCTCTTCCAGCACCATGCCAGAAGCAGCAGCAGTGGCAGCAGTGGCAGCACCAGCACCAGGCACTTTCTTGTGTGAGACCCGCACCACGCCAAACGCCCCGCGTCCAATGACCTCCTGGCACCGGCCGTACTTTTCCACAAACGAACGGCAGTCCTGCGAGCCTGTCGGTAACGAAGATCCGTGGGGCTCGGCATCGGGAACAGCCGTGCCTGGAACGTGTCCTGCGCCGTACGGCAGCGTGTTGTTCTTGATATGGTTCACCAAGCCTGCAAACAACGTGGGGGGCTTGTCGCTGTTCTGTACCTGTGCGGGAAGCACAGGCATGCCCTGTAAGATCTCGCCCACGGCCGAAACGGCCTCGTCACGGAGTTTCTTGGCTCCAAGCAAGTCCTTGACCATATTGGAGAGTTTTTCCTGTCGTTTGGCCGAGCGCAAGTTGTGTTCGTGCAACCCGTTCTCCAACATGCGGAACCGTGGCTTGGAGGTCGACATTGTTGAAAGACTGGCCAGCGAAGACACCAGGGCGATTTTTGTCGACGGATTGCGGGACACGGGTGTGGACTTGGTGGATGGCGAGCTGACCTTGCGGACCACCACCGACAGCAGGCGCGAGACGGACGGCGATTTACGGGCCGTGGACGGGGCCTTTGTTTCCATGGTAAACAGGGCCAAGTTCGAGTTGATTTTGTCAAGCAGCTCGGCGATGGGCGTGGGCTGTGGATGGGCCATCTTGGCCTTGGTGCCGAACGAGAGCGGGCCTGTTCCGTCGCTCGACGACGTTCGCAGGACCGGCAGCGATGTGTCCCATGAATCGGTGTTTCCCGGCGTGGTGGCGGTGGACGACGGCGTGGCCACGCGTGGCGACGTTAGTGGCGAGCGCACAATGTGTTCGTGTAGTAGCGGCGACACGTAGTCGTTTTCGAGCGGCGAGTCTTTATGGTGTTTCTGCGATGTGGTGGGCGAAAGCACGGGCGGAGAAACCGTCGATGGCGAGCCTGTGCGCAGCTCTGGCCGCACCAGTGCCAAGTTGGTTGTCAGCAGCACGCCAAAGAGTCTTCCTAGTTTATTGATCGTCTTTTTCGACTTGGAATCGCCCATTATGATTGATGCTGAGTAATGCTATGTGTGTGTGTGTGTGTGTGTGTTGTTGTGTTGTTGTGTTGTTACTGTGTTGTTGCGTTGTTGTGTTACTGTGTTGTTGCGTTGTTGTGTTGTTGTGTTGATGTATTGTTGTTTGATGTATGTTGTTTGTTGTGTTGTTACTGTTTCTTAGGTTGGTTTTTTGTTGTGAGTTCTATTTGTCTGGTGAATTATAATGATCCTCAATCTGTGAGCCAAAAATGAGAAAAATTTTCCGCGCATTTTGTGAGGGCACCCAACTCGAGTCATCGCATTCATATCTTGGACCTGACCTTGTCGGCACGCTGCGGCCGGAAGACGACGCTCTTGGCACAGACACGAAATGCCACTACATTGTCGAATGATTGGTCAGTGCCCCAACGCCCCATCTTCTCACCACAATGACACGTCTACCATTGACCATAATGGCACATGTAACATTTTTTATTCTGCTAGGATTAAACTTTTCTCTTGTTCTACTTGTATTATTTGTTTCTTTTTGTTGTGCTTGTTCTCTACGTTTCATTTCGGCCTTGGAGCCAGTCTTCGTTTCATTTCGCCTTCCGTCGCATACCCCAGTTTGGGTCAAGGTACTTGGCTTTCCTATTTGGGACGATATTTGCAACCATTACAATTCAACCTCTAACCCATTGATCCAGACCGATATCTCCGCCATCTTCAACTCATACATCAAATTCTCTTTCCCATTCACCAACTTATCCACCAAATACTCCGCAAGCTGCTCGTTGGTAACCTCTGCGCCGTCTCGTAGCACGTACCCAACCTCAAGCTCAACGTCAAACATTTGCGTTCCGTGCCACACCTCAAATGCTACATTACAATAATACCTTTTATCACTGTTGCCTGCTTCTTCATACCGACTCCGATCCGTAAGCGTACCGTTGATAAACCCGAGCTCATGGAGATGCTGCACCATTTCTCGGCCCAACTCGCCAATGGCTCCTCCTGCCTCAAACCAGCCGCTCGGTGTCCGTTCCTTAAGCCGTGGCCAGCCTAGTTTGCGTGGTAACCAGTGCTCACGGTCAAAAAACTTGTACTCTTTGCTGAACCGCGTCGCATCGTGTGGTGACGGTGCCAACACTCGCCCAACAACACCCACAGACCGCGTATCGTACCGTTTCTTATACTCTTCGTACGTGGGCGAGTTCATCCGCAATAACCCCTGATGTTTCACCGCTAAGGCCGTTGGCTGGTGCATTTTTGTTGGATAAAACCAGATTTTCAGTGCTCTTTTATGCTTCTCTTGTATGTTACATCTCTGAAACATTTACCGACCCTTTGGCCGTATTGTCAGCGCCGCTGAAACAGTGGCGTTGTAGTCGTCCAGTCGTCTTTTTCTGACAGAAAACACATTCGCCGTATCGCTGGTAGCACTGGCAAAACTGTCATCGCCAACCGCAACCGTTTCGTTAACGATTGTCGGTGGAGATTCCGTGACTTCCTTCACCAGCAACAACTCATCGGTGCCGTACTTGACGTCGACTGTCTTCAACACAAAACGATTGCCATACTTCTTTGTTGGTGTTGTAATGTTACCACGTTTTTTGGCACCGCCTCTCCACCGGAAAAGATACTCAATGATTCGCATATTGATGCCCGTGACGATTCCCACCACCACACCAATCATCATCGTGGCAATAAGGAAATGAATCCCAGTAAAAACAAAAAGCTTGATCTGTAAATAAATCCACATGTAGTCGCCAAGATGGCTCGAACCATTGAGCTCCAAGAAGTATACCAACGGGATCACCAACGGGATCTGGATAAACGGGGTATACACCATGATATTGAACGCTAGTGTTGCTGGAATTAGCACCGTGTGTTGCATCACGCCATATGCAAACATACACATGTTGGCAACCATGGAATACATCGATATGATTGGTGCTACAAGCACCACACTCGCCAAGTACCGCAATACAGACGTCGCGGTCATGCTTGGAGATATTGTTTTACAATTGTCGCAGGAAAAACTCCCGATTTTTTTTAATGACCGATGAATATATTCAGTGATTATTTACTATAGTTTACATGATGATTGGGACATTAGTCATCGTGAAATAGAATCAAATATTAAACCTTTCCGAAAAAGTGTAAAGCGTGGTTCTTTCTTTGAAAAGAATGTAAACAATTCGTAATACCAATGTAACCATTGGAATGCAAAATAAGAATGAGCGAAAAGATCCCCTCGTGGATTGTAGTTTTAGTTTTATGTCGTGAGAACGGGGGCGGTGGTGCTGTCGGAACTACCGCTGTTTCGATTGTCGCTGTCGTTGTTCTCGTTGCCGTCATCCGAAACATCTCTCGGACTGCTGGCAGTTTTGGTGCTGATGAGCTTCTTCTTGTTGACAATGATGTTTCCATTGTTCTTGTCTTGCTGGATCTTTTGATGCTGCACCTTAATAAAGTCCACGTAGTAGTTGTTGAACACGTTCCAGTGAAACTTGACTAGTGTCGCGATCCGAGACGCAATATTCTTGAGTTCTGAGTTGGTGGTTTCTGCCTTGGTATCAGTAGTGGTGGTGACAGGTGCAACCAATGGTGCGTCGTCGATGCTGCTCAAGATCTCGCTCAACAAATCCTTAAACACCTTCGATTCCATCAACCCGTACACCTCGGAACTTGGCTGAATATGTTTGATAAGCCAGTTGTAACTAAACTCAATCATGTCGTTGGGAAGCTTGTTGGTGTTGCCCAAGACATTCTTCACCAACTGGAGCGATATCGACGAGATGTTTTTCGTCCACTTGATGTTTCCGTTATCGTCAGTAACAATCGCAAGAATCTCTTGCTGCACCTTGAGAATGTTGGCTGGCGCAAGCAAACGTGCGGTGGGTTCAGAGCCTTGTTTCGAGTTCAACACGAGTTGCTTGAACAAAACAATACACAACTGAACACAAACCAACTGACGCACATCGGTCCGCAACAACACAAGTCTCGTATGATCAAATGTCAATGTCGATGGAAACTCGGTGGCCATCTGACGACACGACAAAAGGTCAATGATGGCAGAGATTATCACAGGCTTGAGTTTGGAGTCGTTAAAAAAGGCACTGTCGTCGTCTTCGCTCTCGGTATCAGGTGAAATCGAAGAAGAAGATGGTGAATGCTTGATGAATTTTTTGTAGAACCAGTTTAAGGAATCGTTAATGTTGATCTTTTGGTGGCTGATCAAGGTTTGAAAGTAGTCACGTTCAAAGTCAACGGCGGTTTCAATCAAAACCGGTCTGAGCAATCTGATTTGATGGTTGGCGACATCCAACTTCATGGCTTCCAAGATCTGAAAGATCATGCGCAAGCCACTGACAAGGTACTCGACCGAGTTGAGGTTGTAGGCATCAACAAACTTCTGGTGCATTTCCACAACCCACTGGTCTCTCATGGGAGCGCAGTGGGACTTGAACACTTCACCAAGCCACTTGGACATTTCCACAAAGTCAAACGAGCCGTGGTTCAACTGCTGGATCAAAAGATCAATGTCCATGATTTCATTGACTTGTTGGCGGTCCTTGGTGGGCAATAAAGATAACAAGATATCTCTAACGGTGGTGAACAAGATGGGAAGACGGTTGATTTTGATGTTGGAGCTCTGGGGCTTGAAGAACTGAAGACATTCCTTTTGAATCTCGTACCAGTACTTGTCGATGATGGACTTCTTGCGCTTGCCTCGTTCTCCATCAAGATTAGGTCTGAACTGGAGCTGGGGATCAAACAAGATATCGTGTCTCAACTGAGGGTTCTTCAAGATTTCATGGAGATCGATCTCCTTGAGGCTCTGGAGATTGATGGGAGGTAATGTTGGGATGGTGTTGGAGGAGAAGTTGGATGACTTGTTGGACGAGTGGTGGTGGTGGTGGTGGTGGAAGTGGGATCTCTGGGAGTTGTAGTTGATGATGGGCAAGGAACGGGATCTGAATCTTCTGACAAACTTGGGACCCTTGGCGGATTTTGAGGAGGAAGATGCCGCAGCTGCAGCAAGCGACGTCTGCATGCTTGTGGTTACCGACGAGTCGGACGACGATATGGATTCCGACGAGGGGGTATGGTGAGGATGAGATTTTTTCAACAAAATCATTTCGTTGGTGTATGTGGATTTGGGGGAAGGCATGGATTCGTAAGCTTGTGGGATGGAGGGGGTGGTTGGGTTTGTGGACGACACGAGGATGGACGGGTCGAGTTTTGTTCTTTTTGGTTGTTCGGAGGAGCCTGAAGACGATGAGTTACGTTTAAAGGGAGTGGAGGCCTGTGGGGGCAGCAGATTGGAGGAAGGAGCGGATTTGTTTGCGGCCGCTGCCGCTGCCGCCGCTGCTGCTGCGGTTGGTGTGGCGGTGGAGGGGGTTGCAGATGAGTCTTTGGTAGAGGACTTATCGAAACATACTTGTCGAAACAGTTCTTCCTGGAACATTTCCTGGTTTTCGTTGTTAATGTGGGAATTCATGGGCAAGAGAGAATAATGGAGACTGTTTGATTTTGGAAAAGCTTTTTGATGAGCCGAGGAAGAGTGGAGTAGAAAGTGGTGATGTTTTTATATATAAACCAAGCGAGGAATTTTTTTTAGGGAAGGCAACAAGGAAGGCGTTGGAGTTTTAAAGTGTCGATGACAGACGATATGAAATTAAAGGGTGAATATAAGAAGAACAAAAAAATTACAATAAAAAAAGAAAAAAAGAAATTCGTACCCGTAAGAAAGAGAGAAAAAAAAAAAAAGAAAAGGTAAAATGAGCCTGTGATCACGCTTCGTTTTGAACAGACGGTAGTGATGCGATAGAGTCACCGATATTATCCCACCAGACAAAATAAAAAATGGTTGCGATGAGTGATGTACGGGGAGTAAATAGGCGGCTGGAATTAAGAGAAATGACATCAACTACGAGAAAGTACGATAAGACAGTTGACGTAAATGGTTACGGTGGATGTATTTCATGTTGATTTGATGACAACATCCGTTGGTGGTGACGTTGACATTTCACAGAGGTGGCACTACAACAGTACATGCAACTGGATCATGGGTGGTTGTTCTGGCAAAAAAAAATGTAAGAAAAGTGCGACCTGGGGATGCGACGGCGAGTGCGACTGGGTGTGACTGGGTGTGACTGGGTGTGACTTCCAGTGCGACCAAGTGCGACTGCGTAGGGATTTGGTCAGCAGCGTGAAACAAAAAAAAGAGTTTTTCGCACCGACAGTGTGCACCGCACAAGAAAACTGGGTTTCTTTTTTGTCTGTCGGCGACCTCCGGCGTGTACGTGAGATATTATCGCACCAATGCCCAAATTACTAAATGTAATCAATTACGGGGAGGAAGGAAAGAAAAAAGAATAAGGCGTGCGTCGATCGGCAATGTGTAGAGAGACACCCACACAAAAATAATAATATTATCCAGAATAATAAAACATTTTGTGCGGCCGTATTCCCGTTCTTGTTTCCGGTACCGAATCAGGTGCGTAATCTTGATTTCCATCCTGCATTCCAACGTAGAGATCCTAAATGCAACCAAGGCAAACTGTTGCATCGTAAATGTGCTGTTAGAGCTAATTTCAGACATAACAAACCACTAGTGAGGCGTTGCTGTTTGGAGGCCGAAAATAATAGTGATGTGATCTACGGTATATGCGTCTCACGCTAATCATGGTCGCTTTTCATCCTTTGTCCTAACTATAAATCCATAAACTGTGTTTTTTTTCTGGAGCTTAGATCCGCTTCATCCCCTTTTTTTGAATCCTCCTGCATTCTTCATTAAATCTTACTAAGCCTTTGAGTGAGTTTCAGGTGAATTGCCGTCTATATTTTTTTTTTTTGTGGCAAGTATTCCAACGACTCTTGAATCGTAGAGGCATTTTCATCTATTAATCCGCTGATTTTCTCTGAGTACTTGTTTCATCTTCACACCACTTTATTTTTCTGTTCAGATCTATGGAGTCAATTCCGATGCATGTCTCAGCCTCAACGGATTCTTTTTGTCCCCGTCCCGTCCACCATTCCTGGTTATTTTATCCTCCACCTAAATAGACAGATACCAAACCGTGCCTAACCAAAGTATTCAAAGAACTCATTAGATGGAAACTGTAAAAAAAAAAATTTCTCTCTCACTAATAATATTCTTTGTGTTTCTTTGCTAAATATATATCCAGGCTTATGTCACTGAACTCCACGTATCAAAATGTTCGAACTCACGCACACTTGTTTCGTTCGTTTTCTAATACATTCTAACGCACCTTTTTCTTTTCTTTGTCTAGCAACTAATAGATCTCTCTCACTTGGCATCGATTACCCACAATAGAAAAATATTCTTGCACCCCATCATCCTCGATTGGGATTGTATCCTAAAATAATTTCTCAAACCACATATTCCTCAACCACCCTTCAGCCTCTATTATCCCCATTATAACCCCACTCCCAAAAAAAAAAACTTGAAACACAGTGTATCTTATTTCCTCTCTTAGATTGTGCTTCTGCTTTCTCAACGGCCCTTGAACCTTTTTTTCTTAATGAAAAAAAAAAATTAAAATTCTTTTTATTTTTTCCCTATTAAAATTTGTAATATTTTTTCAATTTTTTTTTACCATGCCATTACCTAATTTAATTCCGGTTTGCGGCACCAGCCTTTCATATACTGCGCACTTTTGCCGTTCACTTTTGTGCCATCTCACCGGCCTGGGTGGTATTGGGTTTTAATCTTTTTGCATTTTACTGTTGTTCTACCCTCAACAAAAGGCCTGCAAGCATGCCGTTGTCTGTCCTAAAATCAAACCCTGTTGATGTCTCCATGTCCCCATCGCCGTCATCTTCGAGTTCAACGCCTTCAAACGGAAAAACCCAGACCGTTTTCATCCACAAATTATACGATATGCTCCAAGACCAAACAATAGCCCATCTCATATGGTGGTCGCCCACCAACGACTCGTTCTGTCTTCTTCCAGGCGAAGACTTTTCCAAGGTCTTGGCTCAGTACTTTAAGCACACAAACATCGCGTCCTTCATACGGCAGCTCAACATGTACGGTTTCCACAAGGTCAATGACACTTTCCAGAACAATAACAGCAATAACAGCAACACCAACACCAACAACAGCAATTCCCCTCAAAATATAAATACAGATACAAACGCTTCAGTACCTGCGTCAACCACCAGATGGGAGTTCCGCCATTCCACCAACCAGTTCAGAAAAGGCGATATCGATTCCCTCAAGCTCATCAAGAGGCGATCGTCCAAGAATATCAACTCCCATAAAGAAGTTGTGTCTTTGAAATCAATCCCAACCTCCAACCCCGATCCGGAATACTTTGGCCAACAATTGGCACATCCAGTGCCCGTCTCCAACACCCCTCCGATCCATCTCCAAGACTCAGCAGCCCTCCCAACATCCTCATCCTCTACCACCGCAACGTTGGGTCCACAATCGGTGTATGTTCCAGGATACGTGTCTGACGACGAAGCTCCATCACGCCACGGCTCGCTGGATAACCTCCAGCTGCAATACCACCAGTCTGTCCACATCCAACAACAATCACTCCTCAACAAATCACTATCAAATACACCCTCAGCAGTATCCTCACGTAACTCGTCCATCCACCAGGCCTCGGACCTGGCTCCTGTACCTCCTCCGTTGGTCACCAACCCGAGCTTTGAACATTCCATCAACTATCGGTTTGTGGAACTCAATAACCAAATCAACTACCTCAAGAACGAGGCCCAAGTAGCCAATGCCCGCTACGAATCGATGTTTAACGAGTTGAAACGGTTCCAGCAAGAAAACATCCACCTCATCGAGGTAGTCGAACGGATCCTCGAGGGATCGTCCAAGGTCAAACGGGAAGATAAACCAACCATAAACTCCAATATCTTTAGCTCGGTGCCTGATAGAACCGATACCCAGACACCTGTAAATAAGTTTGAGAGCAGCACCATCGAAGATACCAACACTTCGCCGATGTCAGGACGCAACAGGCCACCACAACCAACACAGCAGGAACCAGCTCTTGCCCAGGACTTGCACAAGCTCAAGACCTCCATCCAGCTGCGTATCAACCATATTCTGCAAGTGGTGCAGGTACCGTCGCAGCCACCAGCCCTGGTTTCATACCACTTGAAGAACTCTGCCACAACCATTAGAAACCCTTCGGCCCACAACATCAACATTGTACCCCAACACTATCCGTTGAACTCCCATTACATGATTTACCGTGACCACAACGATGTCGGATTTAGAAATGTCAAGTTGGCTTCGGCCAAGGACGAAGCACAGCCACAGCGCCAACTCTCGGTGCTTATGGATCCATTGCAGCCCATGCCTTCACGACAAGGCTCGCGTGTGCTGGCTGAGGACACAAGCTCGGCCGTGATAGCCGCACATATCGGCAACCAGCATCGCAACAAGTCCAAAAGCTACAGTCCGTTGACCATTGGCGAACCCAACCAACAACCCCCACCAGGGCCCAGTTACTTACAGCCCGCGGCCCCAGTAGGAATGCCATCGCCATCGAGCGCGGTAGGACCATCGCACTATCCGTTTCCAGAGAGTCCTAGTGCCTCAGGGCCGCAGAACTTGCCTCCTATCAACGGCAGATTGTACTCCACGGGCAGTGGCCGTACTAACTCGTTACCGAACCCGTTGATCGAACACGGAGGCTCGCCAATGGCTGCAAGCAGTGACCCCAAAGTCGCGGCTCCAACGTCCAAGTACTACTTCACACAACGGAACTCGTTCACGTCGATGTACGATCAGCACCAGCCCCGCTCGCCACATGGCTTTCCGGCCCCGCAACACTTCAACCCTCCAACCTTCACCTCTGTTCCATCCACCCATTATGCTATGTTACCCAAACAAATATCTGGTCCTAGTGTAAATGGAACAAGGTCTGATTCACCCCTGAATGATGGCAAAACTGCTGCTGCTGCTGCTGCTGGCTCCGATGATGAAGCTCCTCCGTTGAAGAAACAGTTGCCTTCTGTCAGTGAGCTCGACAAGACGTTAAAGGGACACGGCACGGTGCTGTCGCTCTTGCACATGGAAGCAGACGCCAACGAGCCCAATCAATATAAAAAGAGAAAGGTTTAAGTGCATTTTTGATGTTAGGGATTTTTCCTATTTATTTCGCGGTGAAACTTGAATTATTATGTACAATTTGTAACATTTTCGTGTATTTTTATATAAAAAACGACCCATCTTCAAGCAATTCTCGCTTCAATGGCTCCACATATTCGTGTTCCAACTGCTCCTTAACATAAACAATGTAGTATGGTGTTGCAGTGTTGCCATCGTTAAAATTAAACACTTCCTGGAAGGAAACTTCCGTCACCGTTTCGTCGTTATACTTGCGGTACACGTTACGGTGTGCATCCTTGATATATATCCAATAGTGTCCATAACTTGCTTCGCCTCGATGGATAAATATCGCAAAGATCGAGTACCCGACTTTGGTATACGAGTTGAACTGTTGCGACACTTTATCGTTTAAGAGCAGCAACCTGCCTTCAATATCCTTCAACTCGCCTTTCAAAGCATCAATTTGATCCTGGATAGCCACAATCGTTGCTGGATTTATCCGTAATGTCTCGTGGCCAGCAACACGACTTTCGAGATACTTTTTGGTCGTCACTAACGTGTCAATGATACTCATGTTGGTGGCATCATCCACCTGCAAAATCTCTCTTTTACGGGTATTGAGCTCACTAATCGATGACTTCCACCGGAAAACCTCGTTTCTCTTGCTCAATATCTCCTCGTCCTCCGTATCCAAGTATCGGTCAAGATAAATCTTTTCACTAAATGGTATATGTTCGTTGGACTTGTACGCCACCAACCGTTCTCTATCAAACATGACTCTTTGTACATGGAACTGTAACACCTCTGGCAATTCGGTGATGGTGATCGATTTCTTAACAACTCCATCTTCCAACTTCACCAAATCTTCACTAAAGTATGTATCCATCGAATCATATATGTTTTTGGGATGATCACTGACATTTATGATCAAACTGAAAAACCGCTCGATCGAAACCCGTGGCGTGGCATCGGACAGTTCAAGAGGCGTGATGATCTGCTTGGTCTTACCATAAAACAACTTCTTGATCAAATCAAATTGTTCACCATCGCTTTCCAATCTTTCGGGAGCCAACGCAGTCTCAATCTGGTAAGTAACATTCTCAATACATTCGGTGACATCCTGCTGCCGCCCGACTTCAATGGTACTTTCCATTTGGTCCAAACTGATTGGCAAGATCTTGGGACCATCTACAACGTCAACAAGATTTTCTTCCATATTAACCTCAATCAATTGGGTTTCAACATCCATGGAATCAGATTCAGAAACTGAACTGACACTCGTAACAATAACGTCTTCGTTATCGGTAACCTCAATGACTTCAGGTTTAAATTCGACTGGTTGTGACGACGGCAAGAAGGAAAGGTACGCCAACTCTTTCAGTGGCTGTACACATCGCTTATTGGTATGGATCATTTCCGAAAACAAATGTCTCAAATGATATATAAATTGGTGTGATCTTTCGATTTCCAGAGGCTCAATCTTTCTGCCTCCAATCTTACGTTCTGTAGTCAGCACCAATTCCTTGTTTTCACTGAAATCCAAAACCATTTCACGCAATGGCTTGATGCAAAAGTAGTACTGAAGAAGCGAGTTTAGGTAACATGTATTACCAATATTGTCCAAACCAGCAGGCCAGTCCTGGGCCGGCAATAATGACGGAATGATCTTGCCGTTCTTCAAGAAACTAAAGAGTATTTCCGACTTCTTTTGCTCAGCTATCACCTTGACACAGTAACGTAAAGTCCTGATGTCTGATTCGGTATCACTGACATCGCTCATTGTCAACAAGTTTTGGAAGTTAGTGATTATCTCAAATTCAGACAGCAGTGGGCTACAACCCAACTTTTCCATTGCTTCCGTATACGTCAAGTTGTTCTTGGAGATCTTGATATACTTGGCAAGCTTTGTTTCCACGTAATCGAGTAAAAGATGACTCTTTCTATGAACACCAACCGACAAGAGTGAGCGATTCAAGAATTTGACGTCGGCGCTGTTGACATTGAATCCGTTCGACTGCAGAATTTCGTCGAGTTTAAACTCATAGGCAGTGACAACGACGTCATCTTCGGTGATTTCCTCGATGCCAAGCTCTTCAATGGCGATGCTAAGAGGAATGAGTTCCGCATCCAAAAAGTCAAACAATTTGCTCGATGCCCTAACGTTGGCAATCTTATGTAACTGGCTATTGAAGTAGGAATAGTTCTTGGGGTCGCTTTTGAAGCTTGTCTTGTACATGGCGATAATGACATCGTCGTCGATAGAGTGGATTTCGTTTGGTTCTCTGACGCTTAGGCCAAGCACCTTCATGGAGTCCAAGTAGTCGTAGAACCCAATGAGTTCGCCCTGGGCAGACAAGTTGTTGAGGTATTTCGTCAACTTGTTCTTGTGGGTCGAGCCGTTTCTGAAGTTGATGGTGTTTTTCAATGCATCGACGTAATGGAGCTTGTTGCCAAGATCGGACGCCACGGTGTTTTCAAAGCATTTGATGATCAACTCGTCCTGGAAGTATGAGCAGATGCTTAAGCTGACAAGGAACGGTAATTGGTTCGAGGTGTGGCTCTTGAAGTGGATCAAGTTGGCGTGCTTGTCGACCTCGGGAATCTTGGAGAACACAAGGGATAAGTTATCCGAGTACGAGTATGTGGTGTCGAAGTCATTCTTTATGACCTTGCTTCCGAGCATTTTGCCCAAGTAGATCAACTCCTGGACTTTGCGTACGTATTGCTCCTTGAGTTCCGGGAGGGCGCTAAGAACCGGAGGGACAAGCTCGGTCTTGTCTGTGTCGGTGCGGAACAGCAAGTCATTGAGTAGGAACTCAATGTCGATTTGGGAGTCGAGCACGGTTGATTTCAAGCTGATTGTTTTCATGGGATCTTGTGGTTTTAGGAGGATAGGTCCCTTGAGAACCTTGAGCAACGTCTTGTAGGTCTGGACTGCTGTGGGCACGGTGTCAGGAGATAATGATGGGTGTTTTTCCAAGCCATTGAGGTATCGTACTTTGATTGTTTCCGGGTCCGACAACGAAAACAAGTGTTGGGGCGAGAATTCCAGCGGAAATATTGATACACGCAAGATATGGAGATTGGGGCTGCTGGAACACATAAAGTATGCGTCGTCGATGGTGTTCTTGGTGTTGTCGGACTGCAACAAGCGTTGGTCGTCGTTGGACAAGACCGATTTCGGAACAATATGGTACTCGTGGATATCGACCGGGGCGTCGAACGGGGAGGCGGTGTTCTGTAGCACCAACAAGCGGAAATGGTAGAGATTCGGGCCTTGCACAAGTACGCCTCTGATTGTCACGAGCGTGTGGGTGTGGTCAAGATGTTCTTCAACGGACGGCGAGTATTCCACAATGTTATTGAGGGTAAGCAAAGCGTACAGCGGCGGCTTGGCACTGACGAGGCTGCTCAAGTTGGATGCGTAATCGATGGGTTTCAGATTGAGCAAACTGGCATTGTAGCGGGCACGATACGGTACTGTCCATTTGATATCGTCCAAGATCCGATTGAGGGTTTTGAACGGGTAGTTTCTGAGATCAGAAGGTGGCAATGATGTGCGTACCACTTCGGATGGTGGGATTATGGCAAACGGATTGTTGCTCTTGAAACGAGGCGAAACAAACGGATTGGTAGGAGACGCCGACTGTGCACGTACATCACTTGAAGACAGCAGCGTGGGATCGCCAGACATCTTACCACAGAAAAGGTGGTTTTTAAAAGTGGTGGTAAAGTAGGTTCGCGAAAAAGATATTTATATGAGAGTGTTAAATGAATCTGCAGGCGATAGACTTTGACAAGATCAAACAGAACTCCGATGGTTCGTACGTTGGTATGTTGAAGGCGGGCATCAACGAGGTGGTGATCAACAATCCGTACTTTGCTGCTGGTGGAGGTTTGATGGTGCTTGGAACCACGCTTGCACTTGCACGTCTGGCTGCTGTCAAAGGATCGGGGTTTGTGTATCGCCAGTTGTTGGTGGACTTGGAGATCCCGCTGAAAGACAAGTCGTACCTCTGGTTCTTGGAGTGGATGTCGCGGTACAAGCATCGGTCGCTGCGGCACCTTTCGGTCGAGACCAACTTTATTCAGCACGACAACGGTGCGGTGTCGACCAAGTTCTCGTTGGTTCCGGGGCCTGGCAAACACTTGATCAGGTACAAGGGTGCGTTTATGCTTGTCAACAGGGAACGGCTGGGCAAGTTGTTGGACATGACAAGCGGCACGCCGTTCGAGACCGTGACGTTGACGACACTTTATCGCGACCGCAAGCTCTTTGGCGATTTATTGGAAGATGCCAAACGTATGGCTCTCAAAGCACGCGAAGGCAAAACAGTGCTCTACACTTCGTGGGGCCCTGAATGGAGACCGTTTGGCCAGCCACGCAAGAAACGCATGCTTGGCCTGGTGATCTTGGATAAAGGGTTGGCTGAAGGTATTGTCGACGACGTACGTGATTTCTTGGGCAGCGGAGACTGGTACCATCAGCGTGGAATCCCGTACAGACGCGGATACTTGTTGTATGGTCCACCAGGCAGCGGCAAGACGTCGTTTATCCAAGCACTTGCTGGAGAATTGGACTACAACATCTGTATTCTCAATCTTTCCGAGAACAACTTGACCGACGACCGGCTCAACCACTTGATGAATCATATTCCCGAACGGCTGATCTTGTTGTTGGAAGATATCGATGCTGCGTTCACCAAACGTGTCCAGAACGACGATAAGGGCTACGTTTCGGGCGTGACGTTTTCGGGACTCCTCAATGCGCTTGATGGCGTGGCCAGTGCTGAAGAATGTATCACGTTCATGACAACCAACCACCCGGAAAAGCTCGATCCAGCCCTCATGAGACCAGGACGAGTCGACTACAAGGTGTTGGTGAACAATGCGCTGGACCACCAGGTCGAACAGATGTTTTTGCGGTTCTACGAAGACGAACATGCGCTCTGTGCCGAGTTTATGGCCAAGTATAAGGCCATGAAGCTCGACAATACAAGCACGGCGCAGCTCCAGGGACTTTTTGTCTACAACAAGCGCGATCCACGCTCGGCCATCGATATGATCACCACGTTACAGAACCCCAATACTGTATTCAACATAGATTAAATGTACATAGCTAACCCTGGTGTTTCTTCATGAGATGCTCGTGGGCACGTTCGATCCGGAACGGCGTAAGCTCGCCGTCTGCACCCACAGCCCCGTGCGTACGGCTACTGCCCGCATCCGTCAATTCCTGAAGATAGTTGATGTAGATCAAGTAGATAAGCAAGTCGCTATGGTCGCGCTTGACCCGTTTCCTTACGCCATTCGCGCTTGACTGGATCACTCGCCGAAAACGGCCCGAGTTGTACGTTTGGTTCTTCATAACAAACTAATTTCAGTGTCGCACTTTTGTTATAACCACTATCATATTTGGCCAACTTCTTTATCGCCACTTTATCACTACTACTTCCCAGTTATGAAGCACTTTGGCTTATGGCTCTTGGGCATACTTTTTGTGTCAGTCGCCACCGCCACACAAAGCTACTCGTTTGATCGTGTCAAAACGAACGCCGTGTTCAATGACCTTTTTGCCATCGCACCCAACCACGACCCACCGTCAGAATGCCCGCCCTGCTTCAATTGCAACCTCCCCAACTTCGACTGTGCCCAATACTCCACATGCAACACCTTCACTGGCATGTGTGAGTGCATAGACGGCTTTGGAGGCATGGACTGCTCCGAACCCTTGTGTGGATCTTTATCGGACGGGAACCGCAACAGACCCACAAGACACACAAACGCCACCTGTGAGTGCAAGGACGGCTGGGAAGGGATAAATTGCAACATGTGCACCTCCGATACGTCGTGTGACCGGTTCATGCCCGTGGGATTAAAGGGAACTTGCTACAAGGGAGGTATTGTCGTCAAGAAGGATCACCAGATGTGTGACGTGACCAACAAAAAGATTATCGCCATTTTGGAGGGCATGAAACCACAGGCAACATTCAGCTGCAACAGAACAGCAGAAAACTGTGATTTCCAGTTCTGGATTGACCAGGATGAATCCTTCTTCTGCGAATTGACAAAGTGCCTGTTCAACTACGATATCCAATCTAATACAACCAAGTACTACTGTGAAGAGGTGGCTTGCAAGTGCCTTCCAGATAAGATGCTCTGTGGTCAAGCCGGATCCATTGATATCTCGGAGTTTTTAACCGAAACTATTCGGGGTCCTGGCGATTTCACCTGTGATATCAACAAGAGAACATGCCGCTTCTCGGAACCAAACATGAACGAATTGATTTCTAACGTCTTTGGCGACTCCTACATCACTTTAAAGTGCACGTCTAGCGAATGTCTCCACATCAGCGAGATCCCCGGCTACGACTTGCCCGACAAACCCAGACTTTCGCTCAGTAATTTGATCGTTATCATTACAGTTGCGGTAGTTTGTGGTTTGATTGTGGTAACATCTCTCCACAATATTAAAAAGTCGCCCTTGTTCCAAAAATCAGATATTAATGCCGAATTCGATGCTGATTCGAGTGCTCTAAACAAGAACTTTGTCCCAACAACTCTTTCTTTTGAAGGTATTGGATTCACTATTAAGAATGGTAATAAAGTACTCCGTGATGCCTTTGGTTTAGTCAACCCAGGTGAATGTTTGGCGATCATGGGTGGATCTGGTGCTGGAAAGACCACTTTATTAGATATCTTGGCCGGCAAACACAAGGAAGGTATGATCTCAGGCAACATCTATGTCAACGGTAACAGTCTTGAACGGGACGACTACAAGAAAATTGTAGGATTTGTTGACCAGGAAGACCACTTGATATCTACCCTTACCGTTTACGAGACAGTGTTAAACAGTGCTTTACTCAGATTACCAAGAACAATGAGTCTTAGACAAAAAGAAGCTAGGGTTGTTGAAGTATTGAACGAGTTACGAATTCTACGGATTAAGGACCGGGTTATTGGGTCTGGTTTCAAACGTGGAATCTCTGGCGGTGAAAAGAGAAGAGTTTCTATTGCTTGTGAATTGGTCACATCGCCTTCAATATTGTTTCTTGATGAACCGACATCAGGATTGGATTCTTACAATGCCAGAAACGTTATTGAATCCTTGGTAAAGTTATCCAGGGATTTCAACAGAACAATTGTTTTCACCATTCACCAACCAAGAAGTAATATTGTTTCATTATTTGATAAGCTTTTGTTATTAAGTGAAGGTGACTTGATTTATTCCGGTGAAATGATCAAGTGCAACGATTTCTTTGGTAAGAATGGTTACCAATGTCCATTGGGTTACAATATCGCTGACTATTTGATAGATATTACTGCTGATCACAATAAGATTATCAAGATCGACGACAACGATGAACAGTTTACCGGCGAGTCTGCAAACGAGATAATCAATGCAGCACGAGCCAAACCAGATCCACACCAGACATTTGTCCAGAATCCTACTTCGTCTGAGATTGATACTACACGTGAATGGGAACACCTTGCAACCCACAGAGATGAGTATAACTACAACCCCGTTGAAACCAACCGAGATGGAGAACAAGGAACATATATACAAATCAAAAACAAATTGCCCCAATTATTTGCAGAATCAGCTTTGGCAATTGAAATCAAGCAAGAAATCCTCAATACTAAACAAAGTCCCGTTCCTCTTGACACGAGCCATCAATATTTACAGAAGGCGAACATGATCGAGCAAATTGTCATCTTGTCTTCCAGAACTTTCAAGAACTTGTACAGAAACCCCAAGCTTTTGTTGACCCACTACATAATCTCGTTGACTGTGGGTATATTCTGTGGCTACTTGTACTATGATGTTTCTAACGACATTAGTGGGTTCCAAAACAGATTGGGATTGTTCTTTTTTATTCTTGCATTCTTTGGGTTTCAGTCATTGACAGGATTATATTCATTCTCTCACGAAAGAATCATCTTCATACGTGAACGAGCAAACAATTATTACCATCCCTTCAGTTATTATGTCAGTAAGATTCTTTGTGATGTTCTTCCCTTAAGAGTGCTTCCACCAGTGATCTTGATTAGTATAGCATACCCATTAATTGGATTGACTATGGAACATAATGGATTCTTGAAGACAATATCTATATTGGTCTTGTTCAATCTTGCTGTTGCCGTGGAAATGTTGATTGTGGGAATATTAATCAAGGATCCAGGTACCTCGACAATGTGTGCTGTGTTGGTGTTGTTGCTTTCCTTGTTGTTTGCTGGGTTGTTTATCAATAGCAAAGAACTCCAGGTGCAAATCAAGTGGTTGGAATGGATATCTGTATTCCATTACGCCTATGAGGCATTGTCTATTAATGAGGTAAAAGATTTGATCCTTAAAGAAAAGAAGTATGGCTTGTCGATCGAAGTGCCTGGAGCGGTCATTCTCAGCTCCTTTGGATTCAATGTTGCTGCATTCTGGATGGATGTCAGCTTGTTAGGTGTTTTGGCCACGCTCTTCTTGGTGTTTGGATACGTATTCTTGCACTTTACCTATGAAAGAAGATAAAGGTTCAAATAAAAAAAAAATGCTGTTGTGCTACTTAGACATTATTTCGTTATATATTCTTTTCTTCAATTCCAAGTTATTCAATTCACCTTTTGGTACATCGAAATCAAATTCTTCATAAAGTATAGGGGTTGTTACCGGCTCGTCACTTGGATCATGATAACCTTGTAAATATGGATGTTTCAAGGCATCGTCCACCGAGATTCGTTTTGTTGGATCAAAAAGTAACATCTTCTCAAGCAAATCTATTCCCTGAGGATTAATTTTTACGTTACCCAAGCGTTTCAAACGAAGAGGATGGTTATTCATAAGAATGTCAAAGTTTAACTTCTTTTTAAAAGGAAGACTTTCAATATATTGCCGTGATCTTAAAGATTTGATTGACTGAAGATCAGAGCCTACTGGACACCCCACGACGGCCAAGATCAAATCAAGTTGGTTTTTGAAATCACTTCCTGGAAACAATGGTGTAAACGTAAAGAGTTCGGCCAAAATACATCCCACACCCCAAATATCCACTGCAGCTGAATATTGTGATGCTGACAACATGATTTCGGGAGCTCGGTACCATCTGGTTGCGACGTATTCTGTAAGCAGAGAGATTGAAGGTGTTGTTTCATTTTCATACTTACTGCGGGCAGTATCCAAACGAGCGAGTCCGAAATCACATATTTTCAAGTCACAATGATTGTTAACCAAGATATTGGAAGGTTTAAGGTCTCGGTGGATAACATTGGCACTGTGGATCAATTTTAGGCCCCTTAAGATTTGGTAGATAAAGTATTGGCAGTGTTCGTCACTCAAATTATGTGACTGGATAACTCGGGAAAGGTCTGTGGGCATATATTCTTGTATCAAGTATACTTCTTTAAAGTTTTTGAAAGTTGTTGGACGATGGACCTCGTACAATGTAACAATGTTTTCGTGGTTTTTGAACTTGTTAAGTAACTTAATTTCTCGAAGGGTTCGTAAACCAATAAGGGTTTTTTCAAATGGTTCAATCTTCTTGATGGCAACCTTCATTCCTGTTGGTTTATGTATGGCAGAACATACTATGCCATAAGCACCTTCTCCCAAGACTTTTTCAACTTGGAAATTGCTGTGGATATTGAAGAGAACGTGTTTGGGTTGAACCAGCACGGTTTTCAATGTAACGGCGGGTTGGGTTTGTGTATGCAGCATGGTTTGCTGCGTTGGAATAACATGTAAACATGTAGGCCTTTATATATGGGGAGTTAGCCCATGTGTGGGTTTCATATCTGACATTAACTGTCGAGATGAAAATTGCCGTTTTGGACCAAATTAAATGCAGCTGCTACATTAATTTTTTAGCCCTTACTCCCACATCCTTAAAAACCCTATTGTTAAGAACAAGAGGGATGTAGCAACTTATCTCTATCAGAAAAATAAAGAACCGTATTATTCACCAGGGGAAATATTTTTGTGTTGAAGTAGTTTGCACGGAAGGATACATGAAACATACACCAACCCACATCGTTGTCCATCTGCAATAATATAAATAAGCTAGGTGCCACGACCAAGCAAACCAACAGGTTTAAGGATTTGGCAACTTGTCCGAGTGGTTAAGGAGAAAGATTAGAAATCTTTTGGGCTTTGCCCGCGCAGGTTCGAATCCTGCAGTTGTCGTTATTTTTTGTACCTTTGTTGTAAACTTTCCTTTTTCTTTTTTTTTTTTGTTTGTTGCTCTGTTTTGGTTTCGTTTATAAAACCGACGCCTCGTCTTACTCATGATTCAGCCCCTCATCATGCACCCTTGCGGAAACCTTTTTTTCATGTGGGGAAACAATGTACGGTTAGGGAAAGGCTGAAACTAAAACTGTAAATGACACCAGGACACACGCTTATCCTTTGGAAAGGTGACATCACAAGATGTCCAACAAGTTACATAACATCGTAGGACAAACTGCCATCAAGCATGAACCGATTCCTGTTGCATACGTCGGGATTAAATATTTGCCGATGTTGCACACAGAGCTTCTTTTTTCTCGCAATCTACTGTATCGTCAGGTCATTCTAGAAGCTTTTGATCTATGCACGTCCTTTTGGGGATTACATGAGGATTCCAACATACAACCCATCAAGTTACTACCTCGAATAAAGTAATTTCATAACTCTTTATTTGTGAATAGAAGATCTTGGTGACCAGAACTAACTTGTTGCATGCGTCGCGTGTTTCACTAAGCTCCCCTCAATATCAACAATATCAATATTTATTTTAACCCAAAACCTTTGCCATCTAACAGCATGCCAGAAAGCCCAGAACAACGTCCGTACCAAAGCATAGCGTCAAAGGTCTTGGATGGTTCCAATATCCTGAGCATGACATTTCCTAAAGACTCGACATTTGACTTTGGTGAAATCAGAAACTTGCTTGAGCAAGATAACCACAGCTACCTCGCTGGTGTCAAGAACACTGACGTCGACTGGATTCTTAGAGACTCAACTATTTCTGCCGATGGAAAGGGTCCACTAGCATACACTGGCGAACCTGAAAACCCGCCTACAGTATCAAAGAAAGAATCCTCTGACTTATCACAAGTCCATTTGAATACCAGCATCTCCAACTCCAACGATCGTATTTCGACCAAGACAAAAGCGTCCATTGCCCCAGTACAGGAACCAAACATAGCATCATCTCCTAAACAACAACCTCCTGATTCTTTCTCCCGGAGAAGACGAGCCAGCAGTGTTTCCAGCGTCACATCGAACGCCAGCGCCGGCAGTACAGGCTCGTCTGGTGGGTTCTTTTCAAAGCTTAAGGGTAAGCTTGGCCATAAGGGGGAATCCCAAGCACCTTCACCACCACAGCAACAACAACAACAGCAGCAACCACAACCGTCGTCTCCCAAACCCCAACCTTCTACAACGCTTTTTAAGGCCAACTACGAAATGGATTTAAAGAAAACATCCTCCACTAACAAAAAGTCATCTCCATCTCCTGATTCAGTTGATAAATTGGCTCCTCTCAAACGTACCCAAACAGCACCTTCATTCGACGCTTCCGACCCCAGACTCGACGAATATATCAAGTTCTTCCAACAGAAGAATCCTCGACGCAACTCCTCCGCTGCGTGTATGTATCCACCCACTGCAAAGCCAACTCCAGCGGGCATTCCAAGACACCCAGAATTTTCTCCGTTGCCTAGTGCCTTGTTAAACGGTTTTGAAAACGTAACATACCACAAGACCTCAACTCCGGCCGCAGCTCCAGTTCCCGTGGCTGATCCTCTGTCTACCACAGGAAAGATCTCTTCAATTTTCAGAAGAAAAAGTGTCTTGGGCTCTGCTCCAGTTCCTGCTGCGGCAGCCCAGCCTTCGGAATCAACCGCGTCGTTGTTATCAATATCTCCACCACCTTCAGTGATTGAAACACATTCTAGCTTTAAGGAATTGAAACCATTGAAACGAGTTGCGTTTCATCTGTCGACATTCTTGATTGATCCGCCACAACAGATTCCTTCTAGAACTCCAAGAAAGGGTAACGTGAAGATCTTACCGAACGGAGTGGTCTGCATTAATCCTTTGACAGAAGAAGAAAAGGCCGCTATCGAAAAGTCACAAATGGGACAGGGTGGTGGTATTGTTGTTGGAGGTACCGGTGCCTTAGGTTTGGTAAAGAAACCTCCAAGTGATGATGAGATGGAGGAAGGTGAAGGAACCGATGACAACTCCAACTTCAAAGAAGATGGTGACGAAGATACAGCTGTTGATAAACATGCAAAGATGATTGCAATTGACAAACCCATGATTTCTCACCAGGTCCATTCCTACACCACTCCTGTCAAGAAAATGGCTCTTGATTTGATGTACACACGTTGTTGTCATCTTCGTGAAATCTTACCAATTCCAGCCATTATGAAACAGATTCCTAAGGGATCTATGGCACCATTGCCTATTTTGCAATTGAGAAATCCCACGCCTACCGTGATTGAAATCCAGACTTTTGCTGATTTCATTCGAATTGCTCCAGTCATCTGTGTCTCATTGGATGGTGTCAGTTTAACGTATGAACAGTTTAAGATCATTCTTTCTGCTATGAGTGCCAAGCAACAATTGGAAAAGTTAAGTTTACGGAACACACCGATCGACCATAATGGCTGGTACCTTTTGTGTTGGTTCTTGTCGCGCAATACCGTGTTGAACCGGTTGGATATCACGCAGTGTCCATCATTGTCTGTCAATGTATTGAAGAAGAAGAAACGGAAGGATGACACGAAGAAGCCCGACGAAGTCAGAATGACAGGAAACAAGGATAACAGATCTGACATGGACTGGTCACTCTTTGTTGCTACCTTGGTGGCCAGAGGAGGTATTGAAGAATTGATTCTTACTGGTTGTTGTATTACGGACTTGGATATATTTGAGAAATTGATGAAGTTGGCCGTGGTGAAGAAAACTACCCGTTTGGGTCTTGCTTATAACCAGCTCACTCCCAATCATTTCAAAATACTTGTGGATAACTGGCTCTTTCAAGATTTTGCAAGAGGGATTGATTTAGGCTACAATGATTTCCTGTCTTCCCAGATGTTGAAGATCTTGTTGGATGTTAAGAAAGCTCCAGATTTCGATCAGAAATTGAAAAAGTGTATGCTTACTTTCTTGAGTTTGAACTCAACGAACATTCGGTTCACCAAGCACTTTAAAGAGGTTATGGAGACCATATTGTTGAAACTTCCAAATTTGAAGTACCTTGATTTCTCGAACAACCAGAAACTTTTTGGTACCAATATCCAGCTTCGTAAGGATGACTCCAAGACTTATGGTTCGCCAGAGAAAACATCTGACTTTGATCTCAGTGAGAGTGCGATAATCTCGTACTTTACATCCAAGCTTCCTATGTTTCCGTGTTTGGTTCGGTTGCATTTGGAAAACAACAACTTTAATGACGACTCATTGGTTTCAATTGCGAAAGTTATTCCATTTTGTAAGAATTTGGGATACTTTTCGTTACTTGGCAACAAGATGGACTTGACGTCGTCTTCGGCTATGATTCAGGCGTTGAAGAACTCCAAGAGTTTGATCAACTTAGACTGTGACTACGATGACTTCCCTGACTTTTTTAAGGATAAGATTGGGTTGTACACGATGAGAAACTTGGAACGGTTGTTGTACATGCCACACAAGGATAAGAATTGTATACTCTCCGAGAAGGAGGACGAGATGCACGACTCTCTTACTGAGCAGCTCAATACCATTTTGGAGATGAAGGCGGCGCATAAACTCGACTTGAACTCACCTGAAGTTACCAAATTTCTTTTGCGGGCCCAAAAGATTCGTCGTGAACTTAAGGAAGCAATCAATGAGTTGTTGAAGCTTCAGTTGAAGAACGAATTGAATCTTGAAGGTAAGGAAACGCTTATTAGATTTATCTTTATTGATTCGTCGATTGAGAAAGGGATGCAGCTCATTGATACGTCTTTGGCTTCAGACGAGACGTTTTACCCCGGTATGATTGGCGGTGCTGAGGACGAGAAGAAGTGTTTGTACAATAGTGACACAGTTACTAGCGATGACGGTAAAGTTGATTCGACACCCGAATCGGATCTTCGTCCCAGCATTGCGTCGTTGGCGGTGTCGCGTTCGGCGTCCAAGACAACGCTCAGTAGTTTGGATAAACAGGAAGGGTCGATATTGAAGTTGCTGAAGTTGCACGATTTTCATAATTCTGGTGATCTGCAAGGCCGATTTTTCCAAAAGTTGGGAGGATTATCTGGGGATGAAATCCGGCAGAAGTTGATGGGGGTTGAGTTTTCTGATTTGGATAAGATTATTGGGTACTTGGATAACTTGAAGGAGCACGGGTTGTCGCTTGACTTTATGTTTAACCGGAACGGGCAGTCGGACGATATGTATCTGAAGCAGTTGGAGGAGGATGCGCTTAATATCAACGATATCAAGCAGAAGTTGCGGCAGTTGAGCGAAAAGAGCGAGAAGGGAGATGACCAGCATGAGCATACCACCGAAGCTAGTTTGCAGAGTCCTGTGAGTTCGGAAGAGATGATTGGACAAGATGGAGACGGTGCGATGGGCAAGGCGTACGATACGGTGTTGAGTAACATTACAAAGTAGAGAGACTTTTATTAGTATAATACAGTAAGATAAAACCAGCCAGCAGAGCCACCTTACAGAACACTGTCAATATTCGTCTTCCAGGTCGATTGTTCTGGACTTTAGAGGCTGGTCGAACTCGTCATCGCTGTATTCATCTGCGTTGTCATCATTTGCTGCTGTGCCGCTTTTATCGGCATCTTCAGCCAAGTCCTCGCATGCATCGATCCAGTCGGAATAAATATCGACTGGTTGAGATAATGAGTGGATGGCTGTCTGGAAACTCTGGCCACAGATCTTGCAGTGGAGTTCGCCAACCTGGTTCCGTTTATCGACGGTGCATATCACCGATCTTTCGTGATTGCAGAACAAACACGTGAACGTGATGTCCAACGTCTGTTTGATCTTCTTCTGTGGCTTTGCCGATGACTTTCTTTTACCCATGAAAAGTTGATGTTGAACACAAGAAAAAAAAAAAGCCGATGAAAAATCCTCACGGGTTCATCAACTGCTGGACGCGTTTCTTAAGTCGCATTTCGAGCCGAAGTTTCTCAAACTTGATTTGTTCCGTCCGTGCGTCGGGCACTGGCGGTGGCGTATGTGTGGCCAGGTCGGTGGAGCTGCGTGGGGTGCCGGAGACACTCACGTTGACCCTGAGGGTTGGGTTGTACTTGTTGTTGAGATAAAGGCCGTATTCGTAGAGTTTGAGGTCGTTGTGGCGGCGTTCGTAGAGCTTGATGGCGTCGCGGTACAAGTCTGTGGTGTTGATGCGTGGAAGATGTAAGAGAAGCGACAACGCTTCGCTGAAATCACAGGTCATGAGTTCCGTTTTGATCTGGACAAGAAGTTGGATGGTGATAAACACCACCAAGTCGGCGATGGATGGTAGCAGCGGAGTAGCAACGAGTTTATCCCAGAGTAATTGTGTGGGTTCGTTGCCGAGTTCACGCAAGAACAAGAGTCGTAAGAACCGGATGATCCAGAGCTGTGACTCGAGCTTGAGTTTACTGATCAAGTTGTAGTGGATGAGTTGATCAACCTTCATGAGATTGGCATTGAACGCCTCTATCGATGCCCATAACGTTGTTTCGTTCTCGTAGAACCGTGCCACCACGCCGCTCTGGACCATAAACTTGTTGAACATTACAAAAAGATCGTGCAGCAAGTATTCCTCGTCGTAGAGCTGGAGAATGGCAACGTCGTCGGCCGTAAACGTATTGGTGCTGGGAATTGTGGTTGACTCGCGGTACAAGTTCATGTATAAGAGCCCCAACACCTCATGGAGACCCTGTTTGTAGCCCACCAGATTACACTTGGCCCACACGTAGAGGATCTCGATGCATTGGGTTTTGGCGTGGATAGCTCTGGTTCCGGCCAGGAAAAACATCTCCCCAGGAAATAACCGTTCTATATCCATGACAATGGTCTGGAGAAGCTCTGTATCGGTGGCTGGCGCTGCTGCTGCTGCTGCTGCTGCTAGCGGATCCGCTACGTCGGTGACCCGCGGCAAGTTGCGTACTGCTCGCGTCCGTGTTCGGCTAGAGGTCCGTTGCTGGCGATAAAACACGTTGTCGCGATCAAGCGTCCACCACGGCACCTGTAAGTCGTTTCTTGCTCTGAGTTCGTGGTATATCACGCGTGAGGCAGCAAGTTTGGCGGCCCATGTCTGGATCTTGAGGGTGTTGGTAATGAGACAACATTTCCAGATCAACGTACGCGAGTAATGAGACAACGACGGCGTGTATTCGTTGCAGGTAACCATCGTTCTGAGTACATCGACGTTTCCTTTGCATTTGTCCACGGTCACAAGGACTTTGGAGATGATGTCGTTTTCTTTAAGCATAATGGTTTTCGCAATTAAACGAAATCAGTTTTCGCAGACATGTCATCGCAGCAGCTCCAGGAAAGCTTGAACCGCTTGGCAGCATGCGAGAAGGAAATGAGTGTTGCTGATCGTGATGTCGAGATCTTCCAGCTCCAACGCACAGCACAAGTGTATGCTCAACGTCGCGATATCCTTGCATCGGTGCCCAAATTCTGGTACATTGTATTGGCCGAGAACGATGACTTTGCTGAGTACGTGAGTGTGGACGATATGAAGTACCTTGAAGAGATCGAGAACGTGTATGTCACGCGTCGTGTGGGTTCTGGCGACGTTTCGCCCGACGATTTGGCTCACTACAAAGATTTTAGTGTCACCATCACGTTTGGTGGGAAGCATAAACAAACAGTGACAAAACAGTTTGAAACAGTCGTGGAAGATGGTGAAGATGTGTTGTATTCCACTGCCGTTGATGTTGAGTGGCCTCACGACCTCGCACATCTCAATCCACAACTGATCAAGAACCACGCAAAATCCACCAACACTCCGCTCCTGAAACAAGACAAGGCCAACTACCGTCTTGGAATGAAGTCGTTCTTTGCCTGGTTCGCATGGACAGGCACCAAGCCAGGCAAGGAGTACCGCCACGGCGAAGATTTGACTCGATTACTTGTGGATGACTTGTATGTCAATGCGCTCAAGTACTACATTGTTGCGTTGCCGGGAAACGACGCCGAAGAAACAGGCGATAGTTCCGAGGGCGAGGAGTTGGATCTCAGCGATGACGAAGGTGATAAAAAGAGACAGAAAGTAGATTAAATATAAAAAAGAGCGATAACTCCGCAAAAGGGTTCCCGATTCGGACCTGAAAAAAAATCCCCAACATATCCTTAACATATCCTTAACATATCCTAAACAATATAGATGTCTGAAGTAACCCAGCGTGTTATCACGCACATGAATTCCGACCACCAATTGGCACTTGTTGATTACCTTGCAGTGTACGGCAAGATCGGCTCAATTGACGAGTCGAGTGTCAAAATGACCGCGATCGATGAGACACAAGTCACCATCGAGTACGAGTCCAACGGAAAACACCAATGGACTGGTAAATGGGACGAGTGCAAGGAAAACGATAATGTCACGGTGTCGAGTTTGCGGGACTTGAAAGGCAAGTTGGTATCAATGGCCCACTATGCTGCGCATCAGCAAGGGTATGCCCATAAAAAGATTAGTAAGGTCGTGGCTCCGGGCGATGCCAAGCTCATGTACGTGTTGTTTGTGTGGTTGGCGTTGAATGCGTACAACCCCGAGATCTTGAGACGGTTTGCGGCGCATAACGACTTTATGGCCAGCCACTTGGCGTACGTGCCTCTGTTTATAGTGGCTCTTTACCGTGTGGTTGAAGCACACTCGGTTAAGTTGTTTGTGACGGTGTATGTGATCCATTTGTTTGAAATATGGTACTTTACGCTTCCCACCATCAAAAAGTACCGGATCCCCCGCACCACGGCATGGACGTGGTGCTTGATGCACTTTGTTGAAGGGTATCCCGTTGTCCAGCGTCTCAACAAACTCAAAAGTGACTAGACAAGGTCCTTGAACAAGTTACGGGCAGTTTTGAGGAACTTGACGAGTTCCTGGTGGTTGTTATACTCGTCCTCCAAGAGCTCGGAGATATCCTGGCCAAGCGACGGACTCGAGTTGCCCACGGTGTATCTGTGTGTTTCAATAGATAGTTCGATCCAGAACTCACGTTCGGTGTGGTTGGGATCGATATTGGTAAATATAAACTTGATCAAGTCGGTATCGATAGCTTCAACTCGGAGTCCGAGATACGCCTCGTACTTCAAAAGTTCTGGGTAGTTGCGCCTAATCTGTTCCTCGAGACCCGTTTGTGAACGGTGTAGTTCTTGTGTTGACTTGGCGATGGTTGTCTGGAGCTCGCTGATCTGGTGTTGTACGGTACCCTTTTGGTCAAGCAAGTCGTGTTGTTTGCGCAACAACTCGTCTACCTTTTGTTTCTGTGACTGGAGCGATTCCAACGACTGCGTGATCGTTTCGTGAGTCCGTGCTTTCTTTTCCGTAAGCGTAGTTATATTTGTGTGTAACTTGGTCTGTTGCGTACGAAGCTCATTGACTTTAACGTAATGGTCCTGTTTCTCGTTGATGAGCTGGGCCCGTTTATCAATGAGTTTCTTTTCCATTGTAGCAGAAAATTGTTTCATTTGAAGCAGCAACTGCTCAAACTCATCAATCGCAGACATTGTTTTTGGTGGATGTTTTTTGTTTTGTTTGTTTGTTTGTTTTGTTTATTTGTTTTTATCGCGATCAAAGCATCATCTTCATCATCATCATCATCGCCACATGTCCACACGAAGATCTACGGCACCACTGGCAGGATCTGCTGGTTCTGGTGATGTTCCGATCCGTTTACTTACATTCAACACTTGGGGTCTTAAATATATCTCGAAACATCGCCGTGAACGGTTTGATGCCATCGCCAACGCTTTGGCTACCAAAGAAGACTACGATATCGTGGCGCTCCAGGAAGTCTGGTGTGAACAAGACTGGCAGACTCTTGATACTGTGTGTGCCAAACGGTATCCTTACCGCAGAACGTTCAAGTCCGGGATCGTGGCCGGACCAGGCTTGGCCATCCTTTCCAAGATTCCCATTAGCGAAACGTTCTTGTACCGGTTTCCCATCAACGGCCAGCCATGGGCAGTGTATCATGGCGACTGGATGGTGGGAAAGAGTGTAGCCGTCACTCTCTTGAAACCACACGACCCAGAAGCAATGCCCATCGCCGTGCTCAACTCACACATGCATGCGCCATACGCCCAGTCTGGTCCAGCCGCGTACGCGTGTCATCGTGCGTGTCAGGCGTGGGATTTTGCCAAGCTTGTCAAGATCATCAAGAAAGCTGGGTATGCCGTGATTCAGGTGGGAGACTTGAACTCAAAACCAGGCTCTTTACCCTACAAATTGTTTACGGTGGAAGGTGGACTCAGCGACTCATGGGATAACTGTCACAATAATGCCATTCTCTCTACTCAAGAAATTGCCCAGATGTCGCCCCAAGATCAGATCTCACTTGCGGGAGTCACCTGCGACTCACAACTTAATACGTGGCGGGCCCAGAGACAACGCTGGGAAGCATGTCGTCTCGACTACGCCTTGGTCGACTCGGCCAACATCAACACTGTTCATGCCGAAGTCAGGTTCACAGACCTCCTTCCTGCTCCATACAACTGCTCTTTTTCTGACCACTTTGCCTACAGTGCCGAATTGATTGTCAATAAAGATAAGTTTCAACATCATGTGGAAGATACGGCCACCAAGCTAGACCTCTACCAGGAATTGCTCCGTGAAATCGCCGAGTATCGCAAGTTCACCATCACGTACCAAGCCAGATGGAGAAAGTACCATTTCTTTATCTCAACAATCGTGGTAATCTCGCTCCATGTAATGGTGGGATTCTTTGCGGCAGTTTCGCCATGGAGCACAGTCTTGCTTATGTTTCTGAGCACGGCCATTGGGATTTCCGGTACCATCAACGGACTCTTGTGGTACATGGGTGTCCGTTCCGAGCTGCGCGCCATCCAAGAGGTTGAGATGGAAGTCGAGGATGTGTTTCGAGCATTGAAGGATGAGTAAGCTACAAGACCTCTTCTAGCTTCTGTACCATTTCTTGTTCCAACAGTCTGAACTCGTCTTTCAAATTAACGACTTTCAATGTCAATTGTTCTATTTGGTCACGGAGGGGATCCAAAATCGCTTCGTATTGCTCACAGATGGCATTGTATGCCACATTTTGTCGCTTGGGCTCACACAACTTATTGATATGGTTCTTGATCTCGTTGCTTGTGCTGACAAGTTCTCGGAAATGTACCTGAGTCGGTGTGTGCTGGGCGAGATACATAAAGTCCGTGAGGCTAATATGGGTATTGGTGGTGACGCGGTACAAGATATGCTGGAGCTCGATCTGTGGTTTCCATTTGATGTGTAACAATGGCCGACTGGTCTTGGTGGTATCAACAAGAGTGAGGACGGGAAAGAAGTCCCAGATCGAGCCACACTGGACCTCAGGCGGGACGTTGATGTTGGTATTGTTGATTTTGCAGTTTGGTGGGAGAAGACCCAGAACATTGGTGATGGGAGGAGTCTGGTTGATCTGGATATAGAATTCGGTGATGATCTTCATGATTGCGTACCCGTTTTGTCTGAGTTTGGTTGTGCTAATAAACTGAGTGTGGTGGCTACTGGAACTGCGACGACCGCTGCTCTTGGAACTGCCGCTACTGCTGGTGCTTTTGGTACGGAACATGTACTATTAATAATAATGCTACTACGATTTTTATAGAATTAATACCTTTATATCTACCCCATAATGGCACGGCTGGGCGTGACACACCAATGGAGTTATCACATGGCACTTTTTTTGTGGGGAGATTTTTTTTTTGATGGATAGTTTAGTTCAAACAGGCCCCCTAAGATATCGGGCGTGTGGTCTAGTGGTATGATTCTCGCTTTGGGAAACCAAGTATGCGAGAGGCCCTGGGTTCAATTCCCAGCTCGCCCCCCAATTCTTTTTTATTCTTTTACATTGCCGATGTTTCAGTGTCCCAAACATGATGTACGATGGTGCCCTTTTTTGTGTGGTCCGATTTGGGACATAGAAAGCTTTTTTTTGTGTGCGCCCAGCGCCTAAATTTTGCAACTATACTCATGATAGAAAAAGACTTGGAACTTGGACTTGATATTCACTTGGCAGACTGTACGTTGGTGAATGGGGAAGAGATGCAGCGAGGACAAAACACGGCTGGTTTGGTGGTGGAAACACTTTACACTTTACTACTTGTTCTTAGTCTCATAGTTTTTGTGTTGGTGATCAATCTTTTAATGGAAACATACAATGATTTTCCACGGTAAGTTAAACCATAGAAGGTTTGAAAGCAATACTAACAGTATAGAATCACAAATGATGATGCTGCAGCACGACTTATATTGAAAGGGTTTGGATATTTGGATATGGAAAATCGTCAGCTAATTATGAAATATTTACAAATATTGCAAAAAACTAAATATTAATACGACAAGAAATAAAGAAGCAAGAGAGAAAACAAAGAAAACAATGTAGAAAGTGTAGAAAAGTAGAAAAGTAGAACTATGTAGACTTGTAGTTTTAGAGATGGATGTAGAAAATCTAGAATTGTACTTTTAGAGATGGATGGAAAGTTTTAGTATACACATTTAAATTTGTGATCTTTTGCAAGTCGCACAAAAAATCAAAAATCATTACGTGTATTCATCATGCTTCGAGGCTTGATATCGATTCTTTTGGTAGTTACAGTGGTTTCTGCCAACTTTTTCAACTTCTTTAACCAGGGCCAAGAGGCCAGGCCCGAAGGACGTGTCCAGTCGCCAGAAGAACACGAAGCAAACACGCTCAACACACGATGCACGCGATTCTTGTGTGCCGACACCGGGCTCTGCGTGGACGAGCCCAAGTTCTGTCCATGTCCATATCCATCGTCACAGCTCCGGTGTTTCTTGCCTGATGGAAGATACTTGTGTATCTCGAAGCCTGCAGGCGATGTGGCCAGTAACTACGACGATCCGGCCAATAATTGGAAGGTTGATGCGGGCGACGACAATGTCCGTGACTGCGGATGGGTCAAAAGAGCCTGGAATGGTGCTGCATAGCTATAGAATAAACGAAGAAGAATTAAGAGAAATGTAGTGATATGAGTTAGGTAAATGTCGTCGTTTGTCGTTTGTCGTTTGTCGTTTGTCGTTATGTCGTTTGTCTCTTATCATTCACGTGAAGATAACACGGCGCTCTGAGTCATAGCATCTGCACCGAAAATAATTGGCCGATGGTTAGGCGAAAGTATGTTTAGCTGAAAAAATCCATCACTTTTCATCACCAATGTTAAGAGCTAGACATACAGCCAAAGTGGCCCATAGGCTCCGTGGCTTGGCCACCACAGCATACACACACGAAGTGCCCCAGGAATTCCAGTCCAGAACCCCTCCGTACGCCAAGTTGATCTCGAAACTTGCAGCGGTTCGCCAGATTGTTGGCGACCAGCCGCTCACATTGGCCGAAAAGATCTTGTACTCACACTTGGTCGATCCAGAAGATAGTCTTGCGTCTTCACGCGGCCAGCTTCTGAATATCAGAGGCCAGGTTTACTTGAAGTTGAACCCAGACCGTGTTGCCATGCAAGATGCATCGGCACAGATGGCGTTGTTGCAGTTCATGACGTGTGGCATGGCATCCACAGCAGTCCCAGCGTCCATCCACTGTGATCACTTGATTGTGGGCAAAGACGGCGCCGAAGAAGACTTGGTCAAGTCCATCGCGACCAACAAAGAAGTGTTTGATTTCTTACAGAGCTGCGGTGAAAAGTACGGCATCCAGTTCTGGGGCCCTGGTTCGGGGATCATTCACCAGATTGTGTTGGAAAACTTCTCGGTTCCCGGCTTGATGATGTTGGGAACCGACTCCCACACCCCAAACGCTGGTGGACTCGGTGCCATTGCCATTGGTGTCGGTGGTGCGGATGCCGTCGATGCATTGACAGGCACGCCGTGGGAATTGAAGGCACCTCAAGTCTTGGGTGTCAAATTGACAGGCCAGTTATCGGGCTGGTCATCACCCAAGGATGTCATCACCAAGTTGGCCGGCTTGTTAACCGTGAGAGGCGGAACAGGGTACATTGTCGAGTACTTTGGCGACGGTGTCCAAACGTTGTCATGTACGGGAATGGCCACCATCTGTAATATGGGAGCTGAAATCGGGGCCACCACATCAACTTTCCCGTACCAGGACGCACACCGCCGTTACTTGGTCGAAACCGGCAGAGCGCCCATTGCAGACGCAGCAGACATTGCCAACAAACAGTTCAACTTCTTGAGAGCAGATGCCGGCGCTCAGTACGACAAGGTCGTTGAAATCAACCTCAGTGACTTGGAACCACATGTCAACGGTCCGTTTACGCCAGATTTATCTACTCCAATCTCGTTATTTGGCGAAACGTCACAGAGAGAAGGCTGGCCTGCCAAGGTTTCGGCTGGTTTGATTGGATCATGTACCAACTCGTCGTACCAGGACATGTCGCGTGCTGTTTCCATCATTAAACAAGCCGAAGCCGTCGGTTTGAAGCCCAAGATTCCCTTTTTTGTCACCCCTGGTTCGGAGCAGATCAGAGCCACGATTGATCGTGACGGATTGATAGATACGTTTGAAAAGAACGGAGCTATTGTTTTGGCCAACGCCTGTGGACCATGTATTGGGCAGTGGGACAGAACCGACGTGTCGAAAACATCCACCGAAAGCAACGCTATCTTTACGTCATTCAACAGAAACTTTAGAGCCAGAAATGACGGCAACAGAAACACAATGAACTTCTTGACATCTCCTGATATGGTCACGGCGATGATTTACTCGGGCGACATGAACTACAATCCCATCACCGACTCGATCAAGTTGGAGAACGGCACTGAGTTCAAATTCCAGCCTCCTTCTGGAGACGAGTTGCCTGGCTCTGGGTTTGTTAAGGGCCGCGAAGAGTTCTATCCCGAAGCGGTGCCACAGCCAAAACCAGAAGTTGAAGTCAATGTTTCTCCCTCGTCTGACAGATTACAGTTATTGGAGCCATTCAGTGCTTGGTCAGGCGACGAATTGTCGACCAATGTTTTGTTGAAGGTGGAGGGTAAATGTACCACCGATCACATATCTGCTGCTGGTGCGTGGTTAAAGTATAAGGGCCACTTGGAAAATATCTCGAACAATACGTTGATTGGTGCCGTCAACAAGGAAACCGGCGAGGTCAACAAGGCGTACGATTTGAACGGGGACCAGTACGGAATTCCTGAGTTGATGATCAAGTGGAAGGAAGAGAGCAGACCGTGGGTGGTAGTTGCTGAACATAATTATGGTGAAGGATCAGCGAGAGAACATGCGGCGTTGTCGCCACGGTTCTTGGGTGGATCAATCATTTTGGTCAAGTCTTTTGCCAGAATCCATGAAACCAACTTGAAGAAACAGGGTATGTTGCCATTGACGTTTGCCAACGAAAGCGATTACGACAAGATTGCAGCTGGCGATGTGTTGACCACCGTCAACTTGAGAGACATGGTGGCCAAGAACGGGAACAATGGCGGAACTTTGGATGTTCGGGTCACCAAGAGCGATGGGTCTGAGTTTGATATTGTGTGTAAGCACACGATGTCGAAGGACCAAGTTGATTTCTTCAAGGCAGGTTCTGCCATCAACCACATTGGTAACTTGAAGAGACAATCTGCATGATACAAAAAGAGCATTACTTAAAACTGAATGTATAATCTAATACGAATTATATAAAAAATAGGTCACTGAGCAACAGTAAACGCCATAGAAATAAACATCAAAGAACTCGGTGGATCAACTTTTTCTTATGCATCAATCAAGTCGTGGGATTTGTCAGCATCTTCTTCTTCATCGTCATCGTCTTCTTGTTCTCTGGCTCTGTCGTAGAATTCACCCAAGATCTTTGGACTGATTCTGTTCAACAATTCCTTTGGATAGATTCTCAACAATGACCAGGCTTGGTCCAATGATTCAAAGATGGTTCTGTTCTCGTAGGCTCCCTGGGAAATAAAGTTCTTTTCAAACTTCTCCAAGAATTCCAACGACAACTTGTCTTCGGTCGACAATGCTTCTTCACCAACCACAGCCTTCATCGACGCAGCGTCCTTACCAATGGCATACTTGGCGTACAACTGGTTCGAAACATCACCATGATCCTTTCTGGTCATACCTTCACCAATGGCCGACTTCATCAAACGAGACAACGAAGGTAAGACGTTGATGGGTGGATAGATACCTCTGTTGTCCAACTGCCTATCAACAAAGATCTGGCCCTCGGTAATATAACCAGTCAAATCAGGAATAGGATGGGTGATATCGTCGTTGGGCATGGTCAAGATCGGAATCTGGGTAATGGACCCGTTTCTGCCCTCAACTCTACCGGCTCTTTCGTAGATGGTGGACAAATCGGTGTACATGTAACCGGGGTACCCTCTTCTACCAGGAACTTCTTCTCTGGCAGCAGAGACTTCTCTCAAAGCATCGGCGTACGATGACATATCGGTCAAGATGGTCAAGACGTGTCTTTCTGTCTGGTAAGCCAAGTATTCGGCCGTGGTCAATGCCAAACGAGGCGTGATGATTCTTTCAATGGTAGGATCGTTGGCCAAGTTCAAGAACAAGGAAGTTCTTTCCAACGAACCGTTTTCTTCAAAGTCTTGCTTGAAGAATCTCGATGTTTCCAAGTTGACACCCATGGCAGCAAAGACAATGGAAAAGTTTTCTTCGTGTCCGTCATGGACGTCCTTGGTTGGTCTGACCAAGCCAGCTTGTCTACAGATTTGAGCGGCGATTTCGTTGTGAGGCAAACCAGATGCAGAGAAAATAGGAATCTTTTGGCCTCTAGCAATGGAGTTCATGGTATCGATGGCCGAGATCCCGGTGGAAATCATTTCTTCGGGATAGATACGAGCAAACGGGTTGATGGGCGATCCGTTGATGTCCAAGTAGTCTTCAGCAAAGATCTTGGGGCCCTTATCGATAGGTCTACCGGACCCGTCAAAGATTCTGCCCAACATGTCTTCCGACACGGGGATCTTCAAGTTTTCACCCGTGAACTCGACCCTCGTTTTCTTGACATCAATACCTGAAGTTCCTTCAAAGACTTGGACAATGGCCTTGGACCCTCTGACTTCCAAGACCTGGCCCTGTCTCGTAGATCCGTCAGGCAACGTCAAGTTGACGATTTCGTTGTAGCGAGGAAACTTGACGTTGTCCAAAATGACCAAAGGACCATTGACACCGCCAACAGTGTTGTAGTTGACTCTGGGCTTGATCTTGAAGCCTTCAGTGACGGCCTTCTTGTTCAATTCGAACAATTCTTTATCGGAGAGAGACATTTGTTAGGAAAGATGTTGGATGTTGGTGATAAGAGGCGCACCCCTACGAATTGGTGGAAATTGAAAAAAAAGGGTGCCCACATTTACGCGTGGCGGTACATGATATACACATCAATATAACTTACTGACAATGTCCCAGTCGTCGAGCTGGGCTTTGGCCTGGTTGGCGATAAGGTCACTGAGATTGAGGTCTTGGAGTAGTGAAGGCGCACGGACCAGTGGAGGATCTGCCAGCAGTCCTGGTCCGGAAATGAGTTGTGCGTACACGTTGGCCATCAATTGTTTGAGATTGAGATTGGCATTGGTGCACGGCTGATGGATATGGTCGTCGAGCAGGGCAATTTTGGTCAAGATACTGTTGTAGCATAGCAAATCGTAGTCTGTTTCTGGAATGCCCAAGAAGGTAAAGAGTTCTTGGAAATTGACGAGAATACGGACATTAACCACGAGAAACTTGAGAAACTCACGGATGGTGATCTTGGAAAACGGTTTATTGAGGATCTTGTGAGGAATGATGATCATTTTCTTGGTTGTTTTGGACGTGGAAGCCCACGACATTGCGCCGTCGGGTTCTTGGACGGGTTCTTGGACGGATTCCGGTTCGGGTTCGGGTGATTTGGTTAACGAGGCCCGTCTCTGGTTATTGATGGTTTTAGAAGAAAGCGGAAGTTTCGTCAATTCACCCAACTTGACAACAGGTACAAGCGGCGGAGCTGGTGGTTGTGGTTCTGGTTCCATACCTGAGATCACCAAATCTTTTTCACGGACAAGATTGTAAAAGTCGGTGTTGGGAAGCAAACGGGCGAGTTCGGCGGTGTAGGGAAGCAGACAGTCAAAGATACGCAGCAACTGGAGCTGGAGCACCACGATGTTTTCGAGAAACTGGTTGATGGCAAGGATGTTGGTGGAGAGAAACAGACGAAGCGACACGATCGGCTGCAGAAAGAACACCAAGCGGTGTTTGGTTTGCGTGAACACGATTTCTTTGAGCACGGCGTAGTGCTGGTGCTGGAGACGCACGGTCTGGCGCTGAACAAGCGGAATCTTGGCCATGGTTTCGTGCTGCAACAGCGCCATTTGCTGTGCTTGAGCCACATACGCCGCGTGGAGCTCGGTCTGTTTCTGGTCAAGGAGTGTCTTGTGCTGTGCGATGGTTACGGCCGTGGCGCTGATCTTGTTGCGCAACTCGCGTTCGTGGTCGTGCATGTGTCGTATCGCACGTTTGATGTTGTTGGTTTTGATCGCCAACTCCACGATCCGAAGTTTCGTGAGCTGAACCGTAAGGGATACGAGGGTCGTGGTGCTGGTCGCGCCAGGCGGCGATTTTGGCAGTATGCCGTTCTGTAACGCTGCCGTGGCGGCAAACACACGGTTGATTTCGAGTTTGTATGCGTCGTTGGCAGCATCGTTGGCACGTGTATGTTGCTGGAGCTGCCTCAACTCGTCCATAATCATAAAACGTTTGGTGCGCAAAATCAAAATCAAAACCATCACCAAATGTCCGGTCTTTTACGCAAACAAACATCCGTGACACCTGCCGAGATCCAAGATCCACTCAACCATACAAGTCCCATCCGTATAGCGTTTCTAGGCGGCGCGAAATCAGGCAAAACATCCACCATTTCCAAGATTGCAGTCGGCTCGTTCACCGATACGTATTATCCCACCCACAAAACCAACCCCATTCTCTATACATACACGCCCGAAACGTACTTGGCACGATGTGCGTTGGATGAAAACGAACTTGAACATACGCTCGCGCTGCTTCCGCCATCTACGCTCTTGAGTCCGGTGATTTACCAGCTGTTTGCGGCTGCCAGCTCCAAGAAAGCAGGAGCCGAGCAGCCTGCAACGCGATTGGTCCTCAATGCCCGAAACTCTTACTACGTGACGTACCGCAAAAGTGAAGATATTGCCAGTGCCAGCGCTGGAGGCCGCACCAAATACATTCCACCTCATTCCTCGCCCATCCTTGTGGAGTTGATCGATACACCGAGCTTTAACCCCAAACAAGTGGTGCCGTTCTTGGAGGCATCGTTATATATCAAGCTCGACAAGGATGTGTTGCACAACTTGGCCAATGAGCCGCGTAAACCCGTGTCGACCAACCCGTTGTTGGTGGCCAGCGGTGCCAGCGAGTTGAACGGCAAGATCGACGGCTACTTCTTTGTCTACAGCGCCGTTCCGTCCTACAACCCGCCCGCATACAACACAACAACACCAGAAAAGGACCATACTCTCGACTTGTTGATGATCATGAAGGGAGCCCTTGACGAAGCGTGGAAAGAGTACCATTCGTTCAAGACAAGATGGGAACAAGGCAAGGAACACGATATCTTCTCGTTCAAGAACGCATTGAAGGGTATGTGGAAGGACCAGAACTTGTCTGAACAAGAAACCATTCGCCAGCAGCTACGCCAACACGTTCCGTTGATCGATAACTCGATGGACCCCAGCGATCCCGCGTGTCCGCCTCCTGTTTGGATCTGTTGTACGCATGCAAACAGCCACTTGGCATCGCCGCTTCTTGTTGACAACGGCCAGAAACTCGCCAAAACCTGGCAATGTGGCTTTGTTGCCATCGATAACATGGCCGAAACCGAACACGCACTAGCATTCATGATCCGAGAGATTGTGGAACGCAAGAAACTACAACGCAGACGTAAAAAGACATAGATGTTCTATACGACAGGAGCAATGGCCACACCCAAGTTCAGGTCTCCCTGGCCAAAGTACAAGAACCACTGGCCCTTAAACTGAACGAGACCTTCACAGAAAACCACCTGGTTGACTTGGCCCGAGACTTCGTTGGCTTTTTCTGGTTTAAGGAACGGATGTTCTAAACGGGCTACAGGTCCGTTCTTGATATCGTCGTAGTCAATAAGCATCTGGCTGATCGTGTATGAACCCTTAGCCAAATCGGCGCCGCCGGTCGTGCTGGCGTTGTAGATAAAGATCCACTGGTTCTTGCCGTTGTCCAACTTGACGGGGGCCGGGCCCGATTCAATGAGTCTGTTTTCGTGGTTAAATACACCCGAAGCAAACTTGTTGGCATTGAAGTCGCCGCTCGTGAGTTGCCAGTGCACCATATCGTGTGAATAGGCCAAGTGGAGTTCTGAGTCGCCCCAAATCATGTAAAAGTTGCCGTCAGCGTGTCGTTCGGTGAAGATGGCACCAGACTTGGACCATTCGTTGCGGATGCGTTGCTCGCCGTTGATGAGCCACTCGATATCTTGCCAGTTTGACGGCACGATGGTGGGGTACTTTTTCCAGTGGAACAAGTCGAGCGACGTTGCTACACAGAGCCGTGCGGTATACGTATCGTACGCAGTGTACGTCACGACAAAGAGCTTTGTCTTGGGATCTCTTACAATACGTGGATCTTCAATTCCTCCGCCCAATTCCCATGTTTCCGACGGAGTGATGATGGGCTTGTGGTACTTGGTGAAGGTGACACCGTCGTCCGACCACGCAAGGCCCACAGTCGATACTTTTTGCTTGTTCTGCGCGCGATAAAGCATGAAAACACGGTCATCCACCACGATCGCCGTGGCATTGTAGAGGTATCCGCTCTCAAAGTCCAAGTCGGGGTTGGGAGTGAGAATCGGGTTGCCTTCGTACTTTGTGAATGGGCCAAGAGGAAACGCGGTAGGCGCACGGTAGTGCTTATCGCCATGCACAGAGTCGGCAGTTATTTGTGGGAGCATCATTGGTAATAGAGTTTTAACGAAAAAGTACGGGGTAGAAATTCAGGGGTTGCCGGAGATAAGCGACAGACAAAAAAAAAACCAAAAAAAGAAAATGCGTTCACGTGCCGACATTTTTTCGAGCATAAACGCTCCGCATCCCAAGCCGAGCTCCGACACTAAAACTACCTTGTCAGCACAGCGACACAAGCGACTACCACCAGAAAACGAATGGGCCAATTGTTATCACATCCCATTGAGGATAAGACGATCGACTTCCAGAGCCACCAGACATTGTCGTGGTGCATCGGCACCATGCAGGGCTACCGGATGACGATGGAAGATGCACACGACGTCAAGATCAGTGAGGATGAGAGTTTGGCGGTGTTTGGGGTGTTTGATGGCCATGGGGGCACGGCATGTTCCGAGTACTTGCGAGAACACTTGGTCAAGCAGATTTTCCGTACCCTCAACCGTCAACGTGGCCTCAATTTGGCACAGCACCAGGCGTTGGTGAGGGACGTGTTTTTTGAAATAGATCGCAACTTGTCGACGTTGCCCAATTTGATGAACTGCGGGTCTACCGGCATCGTAGCCACCGTGCTCCGTGACCGTTATATCGTGGTGGCCAACACCGGCGATCTGCGGTGTATCTTGTCGCTCGATGGCCATGCCAAGACGCTTTCGTTTGACCACAAACCAACCAACATGAATGAACGGATCCGGGTCGAGAACAGTAATGGATACGTCATGAACAACCGAATCAACGAGGTGCTTGCGCTCTCGCGTGCGTTTGGCGACTTCAAGTTCAAGGTGCCATACATGGACACCACCCGCAACAAGTACATTATCCAGAACCGAGAGTTTTTCAAGAACGACTTGATCCATCTTCCGCCGGAGCTTTTTCAGGTCACAGTGGAGCCGGAGTTGATGGTATACGATTTACAGAACCCAGCACGAGTGCCGGAATTCATGGTGTTGGCGTGTGACGGTATTTGGGACTGCTACAAGAACAGCAAGCTTGTGCTGGTGATCCGAGATAAGTTGGCGTTGGGGTGGCGCTTGAACAAGATCACCGAGTTTATATTGCATGACTGTTTGATGATGGCCAACAACTATACGGGAATCGGGTTCGATAACATGTCCATAATAATAGTCGCGATCCATGGCCACGGCCAATCGACTGATGACTGGTACGATAACATAAAAGCAAAGATATTAAGGGAAAAGGGTATTGACTAAGTACGTTTTATGTTATCAGACATTAATATACAAATATTTTTACTTGTTTTTCGCAATCGGTTTATTGTACGAGATTTTAAGCGAAAACAGACACTTTTTTTCGGCCAAGTCGTGTACGAGAAACAGTGTGCTTTTTCCAGAAAAACAGGTGATGAAGATCTCATTGTGCCACGAAACAAATATACACAACAATACTCACCTTTAAGAATAGACAACGATACACGATAAAGATACACGATACACGATACACGATCTCCAACCAATCATCTCACTTAACCTGAATCATATCGCTTTTTGTTATATTGTTTTGATCTTATGAACCCTTTGCATACACAATGACTGAAATAGAACCGTATGAAGATCCCATATTGCGGCTCATACAGGACCCTGAACTTAGCAGGGATAAAACAAAGACGTCACGCCTTATACATCTTATCCACGACCTCCCATTGGCCGAGCGCAAGGTCAGCAAGTTGTGTCTGAAAGCATTCACGATTCTCCAGGCTCTCGAGAAAATCAACCTCCACTTTAAGAGCTGGGAATTCATGTCGCTCGACTTCAACAGCGACCAGCACTTTGCCAACACGGACTCCAAAATCAGAAGCTTCAACAACAACATTGCAGAAAAAGTCATAGAATCCACCCAAGATATCAACAAGAAGATCAACCGAATCGCCAGTGACTTGGACCACATCACCAAGGCGTCGCGTACGTTGTCACCCATAGAATACATTTCTGATAGCGGCACGTTATTGACATCGTTGCTTCTACGCAGCATTAAGTTGAAAAACGAGGTGGCTGAAGCTACTACCGTGTCGTATCTGAAAGCGAAATTGATACTCATTGGTAAGGAATTAGAAGACATGCTCATACTCACCGACCAGCAACACACCGTGGTAACTTACAAGACATTTATCATCAACTTGTTGAAACAATTGAACGTGGCAATCGAACAAGAAGACAATGATACAAAGTACGAGTGTTTGGCCGTCATCAACGACATGGAAAACATGTTTGAATCGTTCAAGCTAGAAAGCGTCAAAAACATGGCTATCAGCAAACAAAACGAAGAAGAGATCAGGAGACAACAACAAGAACCACAAGATATCGACGACTACACCGACCTGTCGCCAGATAAGTCCACTACGGTACCCAAAAGCGCCGATTCAACCCCACGCCACGATCTCGATGATTATGAAGAGTATTCTGATTCCGATTATGCCAATTCGCTCTACCAGTCGAGCTTGTCACAACCACCAATGATCCATTCCATTACCAAGCAGCCCGATCACAGATTAGACCATTCAGATTCGATATATTCACTAAGCTCATCGATGCTACATAAAACAACCATTTCGGATGAGATGCCTTACTTGAGGTCGGCGTTCAGCGCAGCCAAGAACTTTGAAGAAGATGTCAGTCATTACAAAGAAGAGGAAAGAGGAGCAGGTACTTCTTCGCCCCCAGTTTCAGCCCACACCAAAGAAGACAAAGATGAGACAGAAAAGAAACACATTCTCAAACACAAAGCCTCACACTTGCCGGACAACTTGTTGTATTCACAAAGCACCATTCTACAGGCCCCGTCCGTTTCTGCATCGTCATATCTTTACTCAAACAATTCTCTTCTATCAAAACTAGGCATCAAGCCACAGGTGATCACCACGAGTGTGCCCAAGGAACTCTCAGCCAGTGGCAATCTCAATAATCATAAACATCTCCTCTCTCCAGCAAACCGGATGTTCTTACGGTCGGCCGATGACAATAATAAGGAGAACGAAACTTCTACGCCTTTAACCAAAGTCAACCTAGAAAGACACACCATTTCCCGCTTGTCCCAAGAACAGCCATTTAATGATGGCGTTGACTAATATAACGCATTATATTCTGTAACTTAGACAGTAATACCATATATTCCACCACTCGTTGCATTCCCCTTACTTCTTTTCACTAGAACACTTGTATAACTCTTTGACAAAACTTTCACCCCAGAAGCCCGACGTGTACTTGGAGATGTAGGTGAACAATTTATCAAAGTTGAGCAATTTCTTTTCCATGGGAATGGTCAAGCTTTCCTTGATGGCATCGCTCAACTCTTCGGTATTCCATGGATTGACAATGATGGCTCCATTCAACGACTGGGCCGCGCCTGCAAACTCAGACAAGATAAGCACGCCGTTCTTTTCTTGCTGACACGCAATGTATTCGTAACTGACCAAGTTCATGCCGTCTCTTGTGGAGCTTACCAAGCAGACATCGGACACATGGTACAAACTGATCAATTCTTCAAAGGGTACCGATTTGTGCAAGTAATGAATGGGCACAAACTCCACGGTACCAAAACGCCCGTTGATTCTTCCCACAAGCTCATTGACAGTAGCACGAAGACTCTGGTACTCTTCGACATCACCCCGCGAAGGTACGGCCACTTGGACCAAGATAACCTTCCCGATCCATTCTGGGTTTTCGGTGAGGAATATCTCAAACGCATGGAGTTTCTGCGGCACACCCTTGATGTAGTCTAATCTGTCGACTCCGACGATGATCTTGGTATTGCCAAACTTGGCTTTCAACAGTGCTATTCTTTCGACCACGGATTCGGACTTTAAGCCATCGGTAAAGGTGTCGACATCGATGCCGATGGGAAATGCTCCAATGGAAATGGAACGGCCTTCGTACTGGATGCCGTTGGGAAGCGTGGTGACATTTTGTACTATTCGAGACACCGAGGACAAGAAGTGTCTCGCGTAGTCGTAGGTGTGGAAGCCAATCAAGTCGCAACTCAACACACCAACCAAGATCTCCTTTCTTGTCGGCAAGATTCTATATATTTCGGACGACGGAAACGGTGTATGTAAGAAGAAACCAATGCGGACATTCTTTCTTGTGTTTCCTAATTTTTGCCGGAGCATTTGTGGCAAGAGCATCAAGTGGTAGTCATGGACCCAGACCATATCGTTATCCTGGACCTGGCTGGCTATTTTCTTGCCAAACTGACGGTTGGCTTCTATGTATGCAGCCCAGGCATTCTCGTCAAAGTTCATTTCACCAGGATGGTAGTGGAACAATGGCCACAAGATACTGTTGGAAAAGCCATTGTAGTGGAGGTCTGCGATGGTGTCGCTCAAGAAGATGGCGGTGCAGTTAAATTTGGCCATCAAGTCACGGTTGACTTGCTCTTGTTCATCTTCAGGCAATTCAAGTCCGGGCCAGCCCAACCACTGGAACTCGGTCGACTTCTTCAAGCCTTGAAGCGCAGTGACCAAACCACCTGACGACATCGAGTAGTCGTAGCTCCCGTCTGCGCTTCGTTTGATGGTTACTGGTAACCTATTCGAAACAACCAACACTTTACCGTTAACCATAGCAGGAAATAAGAATCTGATTCAACGAATATAAAGCAGTATATGAAAAGAAAGGTGTTAGTTATGGTATCTACTGGCGCGGCCCAATTTGGTAATGACAATTATTCACTGGGATCACCACGAGAAAAAAAGAGACCAACTTTTTTGCTAAAAACAATCCACCGTTTTTCCTCATGTATACTCCGTACAGCGGCAATACGTACCAGCAGAACCAGTTTTCTGGACAACAGAACCTCCAGCATCCACAACCACACCATCCTGCGTACCAGCAGAACCAATATTCACAGCAAACGCAGCAGCAGCAGCAGCAGCAGCAACAACAGCATCCACAGCAACAATTCCACCATCAACAACAAGGTGGCGCATATCCGCTGTTTATAAATGACCAGGCTGCATCGATTGCTTCACAGTTTGCCATGAACGGCCTTGAGTCGTCCAACCAGTACTTGCAACTGAACTTTGGTGGGTTTCTACCAGGCACAAGCGACTTGAAGTACTACTTCAAGGTGAGCAATTCGTACGTGTTCAAGAAAATCTGTATCATTTTATTTCCGTACACCAACCAAAACTGGAACAGAGTCACCACCAGCGAGATCGATGGCGGCGCTAGCTCTGGATCGATGTCCCAGTTTGCACCTCCTGTCTACGACGTCAACGCTCCCGACTTGTACATTCCCTTGATGTCGTTTGTCACCTATATTTTACTCTGGGCGTCTTTTCAGGGATTAAAGGGCGACTTCCATCCCCAGTTGTTTGGCTACTTGGCTTCCCAGACCTTGGCATTTTCCTTCTTGGATATCTTCATCTTCAAGATCGGCTTGTATCTCTTAAACTGCTCCACCCAAAGTTCATTATGGGACTTGGTCAGTTTTTCTAGCTACAAGTACGTTTCCATCATTGTTTTGTTATGCTGGAAACATATCATCGGCAATGGCTGGGTCGAATACTACCCGGCCGTCATTGCTCTCATTGTCAATTTGGCTGTTTTCTTGATGAGATCGTTAAAGTTCTTGGTCTTACCCAACAGTGTCACTGGAACCACCAACAGTATCTCCACGAAACAGAGAAGAATCAGAATCCAGTTCTTGTTCATCTACTCGGTGGTGGTTCAGGGTCTTATTATCTTATTTATGAGTAGATAGAACTCACGTGCAATACATCTTTTTTTTTTCTATCCATATTCTGTACGCGTCTTCAAACGCGTGAACTGCCATCTCATATTCAACTTTCATTAAAGGACCATGCCGTCATTTAAAGGTCCCTCCACAGGCCGATTCGCGAAGAATACGGTCAAGTCCGAGTTTAAGAATTTCAAATCTGCTCCCGTGGATCCATATATTGCCAATAACCCCATGCTTCCCAAATCACTGGAAAAGAAAGATCTCGTCAGTAGAATTGACCAATTGGACTCGATCATGGGTTTCGACAGGTTTGAGCATGGCGAAAGAGATGGTCTGAAACCCAGAAAGGGTTGGTTAATTAACATGCATGCTACTACGATACACAGTGAAGGTAACGACGTTCTGGCACGAGCAGGGGTTGACTACTACTTCTTGGACGAAGAAGGTGGCTCTTTCAAGGCCACGATCCAGTTTGATCCCTACATGTTTTTAGAAGTGATTCCCGGCCATGAGGCTGAAGTAGAAGAATGGTTACGTCGATTCCTCGAAGAATCAAATCTCAAATCCTTATCCCGAGTCACCAAAGAAGATCTAGCATTACCAAACCATTTGGTGGGGTTGAAGAAGACATTGATCAAGTTGAATTTCCACAATAACCCAGACTTACTTCTGGCCAGACGGCAGCTTAACTCAATCATTCAACAGAACCAGAAAACAAGAGACACAAGAGATGCATACCGAGTAATGAACAACTTCAACCATAACGGAATTAATATCTATCTGGGTCAAAATACAAAGGAAAACGAGTCGGCAATGGAACCTTCCTCTTATATCGACGACATGAAAGAATATGATTTACCGTATCACGTCAGAGTTGCCATTGATATAAACGTTCGTGTTGGTAAATGGTACGATGTATATGCCAAACACGGAGAAGTCAGTATCGTTGAGGATAAAGAAAAGCTTGCATTTGCCGATCCAGTTGTTTTAGCTTTTGATATAGAAACAACTAAGGCTCCCTTGAAATTCCCTGATGCGAAGATTGATCAAGTTATGATGATCTCATATATGATTGACGGGGAAGGGTTCTTGATCACCAACCGTGAAATCATATCCAAGGATATTGATGATTTTGAATATACCCCAAAGCCAGAATACCCTGGCCAATTTTCAATTTTTAACGAAGCAGACGAAAAGCATGTCTTGTTACGATTCTATGAACATATCCGTGAAGTGAAACCTACTGTCATTGCTACTTTCAACGGAGATTTCTTTGATTGGCCATTTATTGAAAATAGAAGTCGGTTCCATGACTTGGATATGTTTGACGAAATCGGATTTGCCAAAGATTCAGAAAATGAGTACAAATCCAAGTACTGTGTCCATATGGATTGTTTCAGATGGGTGCAAAGAGATTCATACTTGCCTCAAGGTTCTCAAGGTTTGAAAGCAGTTACAACTGCCAAGTTAGGGTACAATCCCACTGAGCTCGATCCGGAATTAATGACACCATATGCTTACGAACAACCACAATTACTTTCGGAGTATTCCGTTTCTGATGCTGTGGCAACCTACTACTTATATTTTAAGTATGTTCATCCCTTCATTTTCTCATTGGGTACGATTATCCCACTCAATCCTGATGAAGTGTTGAGAAAAGGTACAGGTACCTTATGTGAGATGTTGTTATCGGTCCAAGCGTACGAGAAAAACATTCTCTTGCCCAACAAGCATAAGGACCCCATAGAAAGATTTTATAAAGGTCATTTATTGGAATCAGAGACTTATGTTGGAGGACATGTCGAGTCATTGGAAGCTGGGGTCTTTAGAAGTGATTTGGAGAACGATTTCAAGATAGATCCAACAGCAGTCGATGAAATCTTGGCTGATTTGCATAATTCCATCCGTTTTTGTATTGAAGTTGAAAATGGTAAAAAGTTAGAAGATGTTGAGAATTACGATGAAGTCTACGAAGAAATCAAGAATAAATTGTTATCTTTGAGAGAGAATCCAGTGAGAACCGAAACACCTTTGATTTACCATGTTGACGTGGCATCAATGTATCCGAATATCATGACAACCAATAGATTACAGCCCGACTCCATGAAAACTGAGGAAGATTGTGCTACTTGTGACTTCAACAGACCCAATAAGACTTGTGCAAGAGTCCTTCCTTGGGCTTGGAGAGGTGAATACTATACTGCAACAATGAGTGATTATAATAGTGTCAAGATTGGTTTACAAAACAACACCTTTGGTGAAAACTCCGGTGAGTTCAACAAACTATCATTTGCCGAACAATCTAAAAGAATCAGGGCGAGATTAAGTGAACACAGCAGAAAAAACTATACTAGAGCTAAAAAATCAGAAGTTGTAACTAGAGACACCATTATTTGTCAAAGAGAGAATCCATTTTATGTGGATACTGTCAGAAGCTTCAGAGATCGTCGATATGAATTTAAAGGTTTGGCAAAAGTATGGAAGGGAAAAGTTTCCAAAATTGACAAGAGTGATACCATTGGTCGAGATGAAGCCAATAAAATGGTTGTCTTATACGATTCTTTACAATTAGCCCACAAGGTTATTTTAAATTCGTTTTACGGGTATGTAATGAGAAAGGGTTCCCGTTGGTACTCAATGGAAATGGCTGGTGTCACTTGTCTAACAGGTGCAACCATTATTCAGATGGCCAGAAGTTTAGTTGAAAGATTAGGAAGGCCATTGGAATTGGATACAGATGGTATTTGGTGTATTTTGCCCAAGTCATTTCCGGAAAACTTTAATTTGAAATGCAAAGACGGTAAGAAAATCTTTCTTGAATATCCATGTTCCATGTTGAATTACATTGTGCATCAGAAGTTTACCAATCATCAATATCAGGACTTGGTTGATGCAGACACTTTCAAATACGAGACAAAATCAGACAATTCGATCTTTTTTGAAGTCGATGGTCCTTACAAGGCCATGATTTTGCCAACATCAACAGAAGAAGGTAAGAACTTAAAGAAGAGATATGCTGTTTTCAATGAAGATGGATCTTTGGCTGAATTAAAAGGATTTGAAATGAAGAGAAGAGGTGAATTAAGATTGATCAAAAATTTCCAGTCAGATATCTTTAAGCTTTTCCTTGAAGGAAGTACACTTAAAGAATGTTATGCAGCAGTTGCAAGTGTTGCAGCCAATTGGTTGGACGTGTTGGATCTGCGTGGTGGTATGCTTGAGGATGAAGATCTTATTGAACTTATTTGTGAAAATAGAAGTATGTCCAAGAGTTTGGCAGAGTATGGGGATCAAAAGTCCACATCAATCACTACTGCCAGAAGATTGGGTGAATTTTTGGGTGAAGAGATGATAAAAGATGCTGGCTTGGCAACTAAATATATTATTAGTGAGCTCCCCAAGGATGCTCCAGTTACAGAAAGAGCTATTCCAGTTTCTATCTTTTCTTCTGATAAAAAGGAATTTTATTTAAAGAAGTGGTTAAAAGATCCTTCGTTGGAGAAATTTGGTCCTAGAGATATCATTCATTGGGATTATTATAAGACTCGGTTGGAGCTGGTTATTCAAAAAATCATCACGATTCCAGCAGCATTACAGAACATTGAACATCCCCTTCCTCGAGTTCAACACCCTGACTGGCTTCAGGCCAGGATTAGAACCTTGCAAGATAAGAAGAAGCAATCTACGCTCAATTCATTTTTTAAATCATCATCTAAGACTGAACTCAAAGTCAAAGATATCGAGGACTTTGTTGACCTTGATGCCGTTCCTAAACCAAAGATTGGAAAGGTGACCACCCGTAAAAGAAAGAATGGGAGATTAACAAGCGCAACTGATACTGAAGATGAAGAGAAAAGATTAGCACTTTTGAATGGACCATGTCCCTTGATGACCGAAGACTATGCTGGATATTTGGAATACCAGAAAGCTAAGTGGATTTTGCAGGCAAAGAATCGTGAGAGCAGAAAAAGACTCTTTGGTAAGAATTCAACTTCTTCAAGCCGTTCTTCCGTTGGTGGGTTGATTCGTAAGCAGGCCGAGGCACTTTCTGGTTCTGACTGGGAAATTTTGGAATATAAATTAGACCCAACCAAACCTGGTAACATAAAGGTTTATGTCCTGACAAACAATAAGGTTCATTCCTTCTCTTTTATTGTTCCTAAAACAATTTATGCAGCTTTCAAGAGTGAATTGTCACCTAGAAAGAAAATGAATGGCTGCGAAATTGAAAAGTCAACTGCGATTTTACCCAATGGTCACGACGGGACACACCTATACAAGATGACCATGCCAGAAGAAATATACAATGAGGAAATCTCAAACTTTGAAAGTTTGCTTCAGGATACATCTATTCGAGCACTTTATGAAACTCAAATTGGTCCTGTTGAAAGAGCCATAGTTCAGTTGGGGAACACTGTCAAATTTGATTCTTCTCGAGTAGGATCATTAGGGAGAGGCTTAAAACATGGTTTTGATCTTCACGACTTGAATACCATTGATAGCTCAAACTATCTTAGACGTTTTGACATGGATATTGTTTACTTGTTACATGTCGTGACAAACAGCTATGAGTTTTTCACGGTATTCAAATCATGGGAAAACAGCACTGAAATGTTTATTTTAAAGCCTTCTTCTGGCGCACAAGAACTTCCTTCAAACTTGGACAAGATTTATAATGAAATATTCGAATCTAAACGGGAAAAGCTTGGAAAGTTCTACAACATCATTGAATATCCTGAAACCATGACATTTGAAACACATTATTATCATGATAGTTCGAAATTGTACAAGAAGTTAAATCTGACAATTGGTAAAATTTACGAAGGAAGAACCAACAAGTCTTTATTGGCGATTCAATCACCTTTTTCTTCCAGAATATTGAATATTCTTACCTCCACTCAGGACATGCCAACTATCAAAATGAACATTAGCGAACTTACATTACCAGCTATTGGATGGCAATCTTTAATTTCAAAAAGATTAATTAATCACTATTTTGTTCTTGCATCATGGATCAAGAATCTTATTGCATTGGCCAAGTATGGTAATGTTCCATTGTGTAACCTTCAGATTGAAAATGTTGGATATTTAATCGATATTGCTTATGCCAGAAGATTGAAGAACAGTAATATCGTGTTGTGGTGGTCTGGTAATCCATTACCGGATCATGGTGGTTTTGAACTGGATGCTGCTATTAATTTGGATAGCTTGGAATTCCCAGAGATAAATAATCCAGAGATTTATGAAACAGCCTGTTTGGAAGTTGATATTGGAACCTTGACCATAAATACGATATTGACCAGTTCGTTGATTAACGAAGCTGAAGGTACAGATTTAGCAGATGAAGTGGTTGAATTTGACAAAAATAATGGTGCATCAACGATATCAGAGGATTCATTCTCGACACCAGCTCTAGCAGTGTTGAGGAGTATGGTCAAGGAATGGTGGGACGATGCATTGCAGGATAACATTAATGCTGACTCGATGGTCAACCACTTGGTTACGTGGGTTCAAAGAAAGGAATCTTTCTTGTATGACTCTGCCTTGCATTATCATGTTCATAATTTAACAACTAAAGCATTGTTACAATTAATTGGTGAATTTGCAAGAATGAATGCACGGGTGATTTTTGCCAACAAGAACAAGTTATTCATCCAGACGTCCAAGATATCGGTTGAGAACTCTTATGCTTACGGACAATATATCCTCAAGGCAGCCAGATCAAAACCATTGTTTAACTTTTTGGATTTAAAAATTGTTCGTTATTGGGATCTTTTGGTATGGATGGATGAGTATAATTACGGTGGTCGTTGTTGTACAGAAATCACAAGTGAAGAGTTGCAAGACTTGAGACCGGTTAATACTTGGCATATCCGAAACTTTTTACCAGAGATCTTCCAAACAGAATTCGAAGATTGGATGGTTATCTTTTTGGATGCATTATCGAAGCACAAAAGTGATACTTTGACTGGAACTCAATCAGCAACACCTCGAGTAACTCAAATTGCTCATATTCTCAAGGGTCAAAAGAAGCTTGATTCAGGTGAGGCTGAAGAGGAAGATATTTTCAACGGAGCTATTGAAATCTTTCGTAGGCCCTTGCAAAAGAGAATGGAGAAATTGTATAGGAGACAAGTGGATGCAATACTCAATCCTGAATTCAAACAGGAGTATGCATTCCCTGTGTTGCCAGGAAGTCATTTGACAATGAAGAATCCTGTGTTGGAGTTGGTTAAGTTCATCTGTGCTGTTTTTTCATTATCGGAAAAGAGAACTATTGAAACAAGAGTGTTACGAAGTGAGTTATTGGGTATTTTTGATGTGAAAGAATTCAGTAAGGAAGGAACTTTTAGAAATCCTAGCACATCACTAAAGATTCCGCAGGTGATTTGTGATTACTGTAACCATATTCGTGATATCGACTTCTGTCGTGAATCCAAGGATACAATGTGGAATTGTGTTCAGTGTCATAAAGCTTATAACCGAGTATCTTTGGAGGAAGAGCTTATTGCTCAATTCCAAAGAATCTACACCAAGTTCCTTGTTCAGGACTATCGTTGCGACAAGTGCAACCAGATCAAGAGTAGCAATATGAGATTGTATTGCAAATGCTCAGGTAATTGGGTCGAAACCATCAGTGCTGTTGACGTTGACGTAAAGCTTCAAGTATTTGGAGCAATTGCAAAAGCGTACGATTTACAACTTTTGAAAGGTTTAGTAGAAGGATTAGAATAAGTGATTAATTTATAGAGAAAGCTTCGCGCACAATTTTTTTTTTGATTGTTTATTTGTTTGAAGACTGCAAAAGTACGTTCTCCAACAAACATACACTTTGAAGATGTCTCTTTCTCAAGCTCAACTAGATACTCTTAAGACAAAAATAAGCTACCGATCATCTCAGATTGATTTGTTGAATGCATTTATTCTGAGAGATGCTCATATTCTGGCACCCGCGTTGATTGTACATGGCTACAAGTCAGTGGGTAAATCATTGACAGTCCAAAGCTTCCTTCAAGAATTGGATATCAGACACACCATAATACGATGTGACGAGAGCATATCACGTAAACTTCTCCTTCAGCGATGTTATCGAAATATTCGTGTTGATAGTGGTGTGGATCCTGCGATGTATAAGAATCACACTGGTTTAGGACCACTAGGTGAAACCTTCTCATCCTTTACTACTGCATTGGAACAATTTCAAAAGACAAATAGTTACAACGAGCCACATGTGTTGGTTCTAGATCGTTTTGACCAATGTGTTGAGTCTGTTAATGATCTTTTCCCAGCATTTGCCCGGCTTCGGGAACAATCCAATAACAAGAACTTCAGTGTCATCTTTATCATTTCAACTGACGAGCCAAAAGAAGTGGTGACTTCAACATTACCAAAGGTTTACTTTGAAAGCTATAACGAAGAACAGGTGATAAATATTCTCCAGAAAACACAACTCTGTACCTTTGGAATTGAATCCATAGACTACAATCCTTCCAGCAAGACTTTCTGGAAACAATACGCGAAGGTAGTGACTAATTTGTTTTATGGGTACACAGGATCCGATATGGCAATACTTCAAGATATTGCTGTTAAGTTATGGCCTTCCTTTGTGGAACCAGTCATAGTTGGGACATATGAAGTTCACGAATTTGTTAAGGTGTATCGTGCCAATTCACATTTATTACAAGACGAGTCCATTGTGATCAATGCTTCGGTTAAAGATTATGGAACTCTTACGGAGGAAAAACTGGTTGAAGGTGGCGATATGAAAGATATTCCTATTCACTCGAAATACATTCTTATTGCTTCGTATTTGGCCTCATTTAATGAACCTCGAAATGATTTGCATTACTTTTCTAAATTAAAAGCGGTAAAATACAAAAGAAGAGCTCCCACCAGTCTTTCCCAGATAAAGAAGGGCCATCTCACCACAGATGATATCGATAATCGATTACTCTCACCCAATTATTTCGATCTCGAGAGATTGCTTGCAATCTTACTGGTTATTTACAGAACCAATTCAGCATCTTTACTGGAGGATAATAACCAAACAATACATCTCTTTGATACGGAAAAATCAGAAGAGAGGAAAGAACTGGAACGGTCCAAATTTACTTTGAGCCGAAATACAGATCTTAATAGTCAGCTTGCGACCTTGTTTTCTTTGGGACTCATTAATAAGTCTGCATCGTCAGATATCTTGGGAGCGAGAGTTCGCTGGCGCTGTAAGATCACCTGGCCCACAGTCGTCAGTCTTGCTGAAGATGTGGATTTCCCCTTGGTCGAGTATCTATCACAGAAAGATAACTAAACTCCATTCTTAAAAGTTATTGAATCAACATGGCTGAATGATATTTCACCGATCCGTCGTACCTCGACTTTACTATTAAAGTATGTTTCTTTCCAGTAATGCATCTCATACTCCGAGTAGGGACCATTAACTTCTTTGGTATCAATCCAACGGAATTCCCAGACTTTGTCTCCATAATTGGGCTCCACATCATCGTACAGTCGCTTCTGACCCTGCAGTCGCTGGTATTCCATCCCTGTCTCTTGCTTATATTTCCTCATCAACTCCTCCTTGGATAGCTCATATATATCTAGAACAAACTTATCCTTGATCAACAATTCACATGTATCTGTTATCTTGAGAATGAGTTCTTTCTTGGACTGGTCTTCTTGAGATAAAACTGATTTCTTTGAACGCATGCGTTTAGGTGCCAATCTTGCTAATGCCTCCATTGGTGTCTCAGCTGGTTCCAATATTTCGATTAGTGTCACTAGTAATGTCTCAGTAGACAAAGTTGTTTGGGTCAGTTTCTTGAGTTGGTGTTGTTTTAGACGGGTTTCTTGGGCAATTCGAGCCTTTTCTACGTCCTCCTTATTGTAGTCACTGATCCATGAGTCTTCTAAAACAGGCTCGTCTTCTTTATTGGCAATGAAATTTCCATCCTTATCAAACTTACCTTCCTCTGCCTCCTGCCGAAGATCAAATGCTTCAATCTTCGTTTGACTTGTATCCTTGTCGTCATTATCAAGCACCTTCTCTGTATCAAACTTGCCGATTCCTTCTTGTTTTGCAAACTCTTGCATATCTAAGTATTCTATACTCGGTTTGCGTTTTGGAGCTACAGCCTCCTTTTCTGTATCACTGGCAAACATGTCATCGTCATCGTTGTTATTACTAGCGACATCAGTCCTTTCCTTCTGGTAATCTTCAACAGACGAATCAGAATCATAATCCAATTTCAATCGAGTCTTCTTTATCGTTCTTTCCTCATCGCTCATCGCTGGGTGAAATATTTCCATTTTGGTGGGTGCGCGTGTGAATATATATCTGATTCATCAAAAGATGGAGATCGATGGCGTAGACGTACTAAACCTCGAGGAAGAGTACTACAAAAAGGGTTTCCAAGAAGGCCAGGACGAGTCAACCAAGGAACAGTACCGTGAAGGAAAAGAATTCGGGTACCAGACGGGATTCCAACGAGCATTGATAATAGGATGTATCCAAGGGTATCTCGAAGACTGGGAAACTCATCGCAACCGGTACGACGTATCAAGTTTAGAACTGCATCTCAGTCTGTTGAGACTGTTGTTGTGTGATATCCCACTCACCAACGGCGATACAGAGGTCGCTGAATTTGAAAAACGGGTTAACAAGGCAAGAAATAAGTTTAGATTGATAGCAAACTTAACCAAGGAATCATGGAAGATGCATCTGTTAGATGAAATAACCAAAGAAACCGGAGGTGCATTACAAACTAGTGAAAACGTTGAAGAAATGTGGTAACGAGATTGACATTGAGGGGGGTATCCTTGTCTTATCTTCTATATACGCTCTAAAAATTAAAATCAAAGTCAAGAAGCTTGGACTTCGATCCTAACTTATAGCTTAGTATTCCACCAAGAGGACAGTCATTGACTCCAATGATGAGCTGCTCGCCATTCCCGTTCTCGATTGGGGCAAAGTTGAGACCTGTACACTTGCCTATGAACTCGATTGACTGGGCTGTTGGTACTGAGTCTTGTGCTTTCATCAAGTCGTCAAGGCTAATTATCCCAATGTGGTCCAAGCTCTCGGCCCACGAAACATAGTCTCCACCATGGCTGAACTTGCAATTTCGCACCGGTCCGCCATGTTTGTCTGGGAAACTAGACCCAAGTGATCCGTTCCAGGTATGAATTGATGTTTCGGGCTTTCTTCGGTCCCATAGTTTGACACAGGTATCTTGATTCCCGGTTAGTAGGATATTAGGATTGCTGGGGCACCAGTCGCAACTGAACCCAAAGTCCTGGTGACCTGTAAATTTGGTTCCCTCAAAGGAATGCGTTCGTTTATCGAAAATAAATGAGTTCAAGTCGTCACCTGTGACAAATAATTCGTTGGAGTTTGTAGGGTTCATAGTGGCACAGTTGATGGCAAATGGAAGTTCAACCAAGTGGCGAACTGCTTTGGTTTCCATGTCTATAATACGAAACGAGCGATCATTAGAAGAAATAAGAAGCTCGTCGTTCTGTTCGTTAATTACAATATGATTGGTGATTCCATCACTATTACCTGTCAAGTGATACTCCTCGATCCAGCGGGGAGTCTGTGGCGAGTCCCGCACGTTGGTTAATAAATATCCACCCTCAAAAGTTCCGCATGCCAACCAATTATTAGTACAAGCCAACGTTGAAACACGATTGTTGGCATTTCGGTGTAGTTTTCGTGAATCGATAAGACAATCCAACTTCATGGATTCTGCTCGGGTGCAAAAGTCGTTATCGGGCATGAGTCGGTTGATCTTGAAATACGTGAAGAAGTCATCGTCTGAATCGTGTCCAACAAAGGAGTTGTTTTGAACAGTCTGAAGATTGTGGTCGTGATAGAAACTCAGTTGGAAGAAGATACCGTTGGTGAGATCTGTTCCGCAACACACCAAGTTGCGTAGTTGGAAGTGAGTGATGTGAAGTTTTATTTTGCTGTAGAAGCGGTGAAATCGGAAAAAGTCAGTTGTTGCTTGCAAGTTGCGTATCGAGAGGGTCTAATTGTTAGTATTGAATATTGAGCTGGTATTTTGTTGAAACTTACCTTCAATGCCTTTCCTCTAGAACCAGTCACATTGTGGAACCAGCTGTTACTGCCGACTCGAAGTCTGTCGGCGTAGAACTTGGCTTTTAGATTAGTGGGCCATTTGACGCCCTGGGAGTCTGTTTCATTCAAGTTATTTATGGCAAACGGTAGGTTGTCTTCTCGCTGTTTGAGGGAATTTAGTATATTTAGGATATCTGCCTTGGATAAAAGGGAGTTTTCATCGTACAACAAGTTGTACAAGAAGTTGAGAGATTCGGATTGATTTAACTCATACTCGTGATATGACTGTGTTTGCATCCTGGAATCCAGAGTTGTGTCACCGTGTTGATAAGTACCATCGCGAATGGTGCTGGTAGTGATGTTAACTTGCTCCTGCGTAAGTTGGACAGCCATGAGCGTGATTCTTTGTGGGTAGTAATGTTGTGATAGTCAGTAATTTCAAGGAAAAGGTGTTGTCAAGGTAGAAATGATAATTTGGAGTTGGTGGTTACAAAAAGGTCAACAGGTGAATTTAAAATTTGGATTTTGCGATCGAGTCACATTAGGCCTAATCGGGATGAGACCATGGCCTCGACTTTTCAGACACCAAAAGTGAAATGCGGCAAGAATAAATATCACAATCATCTCATTACTTTTCAATAAAAGTGACTGGGATGGCTTACGTTTTATGTTTTCTAATGATTCCAACCCATCTTGGACATCATTTGGGTAACCTAGCATGGGGTAGAGATATAGGACATGTGGGATGCACTGGTTGTCGTTTGTTATTGCACAAGGAACACCAAACCGGAAAAATCAGTTTTTTACATGTATAAAAAAAGTGAGCAAACACCAAGACTTTGCTGACCGTTGAATGGCAGATATTCATGTACTTTTGTAGTCCATTTTCGGTACCTTTTCACGTTCTCATTTAGACACTAGCACGATTTATTTTTTCATTGGGGTTCGCCTATAGAAACGGCGATCTGACACGAGTGGAATATTCCATGGTGAAAAAATATGCACAAAGATTTTTGTTCTGAAATTTGCGTAGCTGCGAACGCGTGGGTAAAAAAATGCTGTTTCTGATTAATTGTTGGAGTTCGCTAATCATTGCCATTTACCAGCATGAGCTGTAGAGTAAATTATGCCCAAAAAGCTAGCCCTATGACCCAATTTGTAATCTTTATTAATGTATACGTTTCTGACGCAACTCCAGATCATTGATGATTGTGCAGGAATACTATTTCTAGTAAAGTCAACTGTTGAAGACCACCAATAACAATACGCACAACATACGCCAAAGTGTTTGAAGCCACGCATAAATTACACTTTATTCAAATCAATATTACTCGATGCTGAATGATGCCTATGTTTCTGTTCCAAAGGAGATAATGGAAATGTTCGTGAAGGATATTTACCAGCCACTAAAAACACAAAACCAATTCTCCCTGGACGTCTTTGGCTTCTTCCGTTATGTTATCGGTAACGGATATCTTGTTTATCTCAATTGGCTATACAAAAAGAATATTTTGTCATACGATATCAAAACTGAATGGGTCTTACTGTGTGCGGAAGAAACATACTACACCAAGTCAACGTCGGTACACCTGTTCAAAACTCGCTACTCAAAATTCAAACTGTCTCTTGACATTGCATTAAAATTTATCAATAAGGTGAAGGCCCTGGAAATTCAAGAAGTACCAAACTATAACGCCACGGGTTTCCATGAACGCCTTTTTGGCGGCTCGGATAATCTCGACTACGCCGAACTTAAAATAATAGAAGGTCCGTCAGATGTCAATCCAAAAAGACCTGAACGACAGTTGAGTAATTCTAGACCAAAAAGAATAAAACACGAACGCTCAGAAAATTTCGCTCGTGCTGCCTTTTTGCCTTCTTGTATAACAGCTTCTGACTTGCAAGAGTGTTCTCCAAAGGAGATGAGCTTGTTGAAAGTTTTTGACAAGGCCCTCATTGCTGCATCATTTCCATTTTACCAACTCATATACCATATGAAAGAGTATGTAAAGGTATGTGCACGCAATGGCCGCGAAGATTTCTTGATGAACAATGACAGCTTGAGAGATTTTTACCAGGAAGTGGTAGATAAAAGGCAAGGTCTAATTTCTGATGCTGAGATTGATGAAATTAATCAAGCCATGTTAGAAATCTGCAAACTCTGCTCAAATGACTTGCAGGATAATCCCAATACCAATATCTTGTTGATTCTTTTGAATAATTATACATCCAAAACTACATCCACCACCGATCACATACCCAGACATCAGACAAGAGCCACTGTTAACTCCATGATGCAATCCAACTCCAACTCCAATTCCAATTCCAGCTCCAACTCCAACTCCAACTCCAATTCCAACTCCAATTCCAACTCCAACTCTAATACCAACTCCAACAATAATACCAATAGAACTACCAAAACGTCTACCGGCAATAATATTACCAATAATAACGATATACACGCTACAGAAACAAATCATATTAATGAGGTTGGTGAGAAAGAGTTGTTGAAACAAATGAAGAAGTTTGAAGAGAAGTATAATCAGAAAATAGACAAATTGTTCAAGACCCTCGAATCGAAGGTGTCAAATGTATCAAATGTCTCGATCTCAAGCCTGGACGAGAGAGGATCAATGAATTTGGATTCTACATTTATCGAGCCTGATCGGTTAGGTTACATGAATGAAAGTAGTTCCATTGAAGGCCTTTTAGCTGAGTATAAGAATGGGTACGACTTACTGGAAAGAATAGGACGAAGTCAGTTACAAAAGTTACACACGATCTTACAATTGCACGTTGACGCAAGTCACGATATTTATAAAATCTCTGCATACTGTGACGACTACCGGTATGCGAAAGTAATGCCGCTCCATTTGTTCTTTAGAAGACTAAATGCTTCCGAGGAGGTACTAAGATTGAAATTGGACCGATACATTAAGAGACGGAAGAAGTATGAATTTACACATTAGTCAATAGATCGAACTATCTTTTAGGTAATTGAACCCTGATTATATTTGCTCTACTTTATATTTGCTCAAACTATGATGATTTCTATTCCAAAAATGGTCTCACCCCGATATCCCCATGAAAAAAAAAATAAGCTTGAATGTGTACAATTTTAAAGCCTTTTGCAAGGATATAGCTAGAGTGAAGTAAATTTTGGAGATTGGTTAAAGTATCGTGTGTCAAAATTAAGACATATTCCCCAGAGCAAGTAAGATTCTCTTTCTCTGATCAAGGATTGGCTGAAGGCTTTTTGTTCTCTGGAGTACCAACACTAATTATTTTTGAGATTCGAAAGAATGTATTATAGTGGTTATATAGTGGTTATGGAGAAAGTATAAAATGCTCAAGAAGATAAATGAATCATTAATAACTTGTAAATGACGATGTCAGTAGCGGCTTCCAGTGCATACGGTCGCTTTGTGACGTTCAAAGATGTTCGACAGACCAAGATTCCAAAATATAGCAAATGCTCCAATATTGAAGCTCAGTTGTTGCAAAAGTTTGATCGCGAAGTGATGACAAATGAATCAGCCATCGGAACTCTCAAGAATGTGACACAGGACACACAAGAGAAGTATCTTTACCAGATCCGAAGATACATACGACATTGCGCTAACAGGGGAATGGAAAATTTCTATGTCACCAAGGAATTGACAATGGAACTAATTCGCCAGGAAGGTGAATCGCGTGAATGTATCAGTGCCAATACGATAAAAAGTATTAAATCTCCCCTTAACAAGTTATACGCCATGAATCGTGCTGTTTATGGCGAGCTTCAAATTTATGAACCTCTCAAGGATTTGGTAGAGGATATTTTGGGCAATAGTGGCTCGATAAATATCGTTGACGGAACAAGAAAGCTGTACTCGTTGCAAGAGCAAACCGTGTTGCTGAAATTCGAAAACGAGGTTTTAAACTCAAGCAAGGCAAAGTATATTCTTCAAGGATTGGCCGATAGTACACTCAAGGCATACTGTGTGGATATCAAGAGATTTGTACGGTTCTGTGGCAGGCTGCAGAGAGGCAACTTTTTCCTTGATGCAACCATTCTACAGGAATTCTTAGCTTGGGAACACAAAACAAGCTGCAACTTCATAAACAAGTTCAAAAGTCTCCGTCGCAGTCTCTTGAAAATGCACCAACTTAACGAATTGGTGTATGGCTCACAGGTGCCTGAATCTGAGATTTTGGAATGCCTCAATAAATTTTTGGAGCTGGTGCAGAAGTTGCCCAAAAGTAGTTGTATTACCAGGAAAAAGGCAATGCTGGTACTACTGCCTATAAGTAGCACCAAGTTGTATCCCTACTCCTCCATCTTCAATAATTTATCCAGTGGTGCAAAGAAGTTGTATTGTATGGAGATCAAACGGTACATTTCCTTTTGTGAGCAACAGGGTCTCAAGGTCTCTGTTCTGGGTAGCACAATCTGTCAATATCTCGAACATGCTGTTCTCCGTCGATATCCTGACATTCTGCGTGATAAGTTGTATGAGGTGGTTTGTCGTGTTTGCAAGTTACATGAATTGTCCCAGGACCCAACGGAATCGATTCCTGAGATGGAGAAAGTAACAGAGTTTGTTTTGCGGCAATTTGCCACTGAAGGAACGGTCAAGAGATGTTCCAAGGTACACAACATCCACCTTCCACAATTTGCAGCCAGAGGAAATATCGCGACAGTTTCCGAGCTAATTCAAGTGTGGAACACTGTTGAGGAGAAGCAACAAAAGTGGGATCTTCATTGGATCAAGGATGACGTTGTACTCAAGCGTTATACCCAACGTAAATGTATTCTTTGTTTGATTGAGGAACTTATCGCGGAAAACACGCTCTATAACATGGAGAAACTTGCGAAATTGTTCGATGCATTTATGATGCGAGAGAAACTAACCTTGGAAATGCTTGCCACACGTGTGGAGGAGTACCCTACACATTCAAAACACCAGCTTCTCAGATTTATAAATAGGCAGAATATTAGTGTCAGTTAATTACAGAATGTTCCAGCAAAAGACCCGCAACGTTTCAGCAAAAGTATCGCAGTTTCAGCAAAAGTATCGCACAATTATCGCAAAAGTATCGCAGCCAAAAATATCTTTTTTGAGTCTTTTGTGCGGGATTGTGGCACAAGTTCCGCATTAGGAAAATGGTATTTAAGGTGCCGGATTTCCTACCTATCGGCATTAGTTATCTTCACTCAACCTAACAATCGTTTCGATACACCTCACAATGTCCCACAAATACCACTTTGATGTTACCATGTCTTGTTCTGGCTGCTCCAATGCTGTCAACAGAGTCCTCACCAAGTTAGATGGTGTTTCTGCTGTTGACATCTCCCTCGAAAACCAAACCGTTGATGTCACAACCGCTGAATCGCTTGACTACGATACAGTTTACCAAACCATTGCCAAAACAGGTAAAAAGGTCAATGGAGGCAAAATTATTGAATAGAGTAATAAACATATGATACATTTGATGATACATTTGATGCTACGTAATTTCCCTGAATTCCCGGATCTGCTCAATGGCATCGGAACGCTGATCACTTTCAACAAACACGCTTTTGATCACAGAAATTAATTCAGTGGTTTCGATATCAAATAACTCTCCCTCGTAGAACTTGGCCATGATATCCTTCAAGTGACTCGATATCAAGATTTTGACATTGACCAACTTATTATATGATTTGATCGAGTCTTTCTTCAAGTCGGCCTGGACTACAAATGAAACAGTCACATTATTCAAAGAATCAATGATTTCAGCAATCTTTTTGGATTGATACTCTGTGACCATCAGAAGACTCAAGATTGAATCGATAAGCCAAACATTCAAGAATTCAATAGACTTGGTAACGGTATCTTGAAACTTGTTCAAGTTAGTTGATCTCAATTCTGTATCCTGAAAGAGTCTATTAAACCACTTATAAATTAAACTGATCTGATTCAAGTTATAGTCATCCAATACAAAGAAATCGTCGTCTGTGGTACTTAACTGGTCTTCATGAGTAAGTTTTAATGACGATACAAGAATCTTAAGTTCTTCATATTGTCCCACCATGATTTGGTTCCAGGATGCAGTTGCTGCCCTGGCAAAATCATCAATGTTAAGTCTCTCACTTAAATATTCCAAGTCATTGGTCATCAAATAAGAATATGATGATGAAGGGTATACTGCTGATGCCATCGCAATAATCATACTAACCAACGGTGAAACATCTTGAGACTCCTCTGTGCTAAACTTTGTAATAATTGACACCAATTTTGAAGGCAAGTTGGAAATTCTTACAGTTGGACGGTCTTTTTTGGTGGTCTCGGTCTCCTTTTTCCCTTCATCTTCGTCCCAGTTATCGTTCCAATCGTTGTCCCAGCCATCTTGATCTTCCTCCTCATTGTCTCCATTACTTTTTGAGTCTTCTCGTTCGCCCTCTTCTTTGATTGCTTCTGATTCAAAAACACTTCTAATAGAAATCATGTAACTATCAACTATCCAATCCAGGTACAAGGTATCCAAACTATCTGTGATCGAATTCGCATTTGTGTCAAACCCGCTTAAGATATTCCAGTTGGTCAACTTCGACATATCAACCAAATTCTTTAATGATTTGATCTGCAGCTCGTCATGAATTATGATTTGTATGTTTGCTGAGATCTTTTCCACTAGCAACAGCGATATTTTGGAGTTGAGATATTGCTTGAGCGTATTCAAGCCTAAGTAATTGACATACTCAATAAAATTATAAGTTGATTTCAAGAATTCCGTGTTAGATGTTGGAATACACTTCAATTCGACAGAGTCGAAATCCAACAATTTGTCGTCATCAAGTATTAAATTGACATTGTCCATGGCGGAAGTAATTATCTTGTCCAATTGCAACCGCACAGTTTTATAGTATGTTAGTCTGATGGAGTTACTTGATAAAAATTCGTTAAATTGGTTCAACACTCCAATATTAGCAATGGTGTTTTCATTTGGAATTAATAATTTCATGTAGTCTTCCAATTGGCCAAGAAACACTTCGTATTGCTGTTCCACTGTTTTTGCAATGTGTGAGTAAATTAATGCATACGAACTGGTCGGATTTTGTTCAAACGATTTAAACAACGTTAATAATTGTTGGAAGTCGAGAAGGTCAGTGATGGTCTTCTTCTTATTCAACAACAGTTTCACTTCTTGAAGACGAGCGTTTATCTTTGCAAGTTTTTGCAACTCTGCAATATCGTTAAGTATTACCTCTTTTCGATTGTTCAATTGTGATAAGTTGAGTGACAGCAAACCATTTTCTACACTGCTCGTAGGTTGGGTATATTTTTGCACCAAAATCGGCTCTCGCAACAACGATTCTTTGGTTAACTCGGAAATCGAACGTTTCGTTTCCAGCTCTAGAGTTTCAGCTTTTTGATGAGACTTCTCTAAGAGCAGCTCGAGTGTCATTCTGCCTGGCGTTGTGTAAACTTTAGATTTCGATCCACCCAACTTCAAAAAATTTAGTGCAGGATAATCACCACTAAAGATATATATTTTATTGGTACACATGTTAAATAAGATCCTCTGTTATGTCATCATCGGCGTATTCGTCATCCTTGTTCATTCTATAGATTGTCATCGACATACTGGCAAAATTCAATAAGCTCATAAACCAGTCAGGAACCGGCACACCGTACAATTCGATAAGATTGAACGTCATATCCAAGAAGTTACCAATCAATTCCAAGTACAACATCATCTTATCAAAGCGCAAATCTTTGAGTATTTTCTGGTACTTTTTGTTTATTTCTTCACTTACTGCCGAAGAAGCTTTATTATTATTGTTTAAAATGTCAAGTTCCACTGTAACTTTCTTCTCCTTTCTCATCACATTGAGAAGCTGGGAAATTGTCTTCCTTATCAAGAACACTAGGATTAATACCCAGAGCTTATTTGTCTGTTTGAGAAGCCTTAATAACGATTTTGGAAACATGGGGAACTTGGAAAATAAGTGTAGGTTGTCGAGGATATTGGCTGTAGTTTCTAAGAATTCAATGGCAACGGCCTCGGCTCGTTTAAAGGAAAACTTCTTGTATGCACTTGGTTTATATTGTTTTGATCTTGGTGGCTTGTTCTGCACTTCTTTGGGCTTGCTCTTCTCTATGCTATATTGGTTATAAAACGGTGAGAATTTAGGCTTGGGAGGTGGTGGAAGTTTATTGAACTTTTTGAACGATGAGTGGGGAAGTCGACTATCGTTAAGATACTTCTTTAGACTGGTTAACTTTTCGTCAGTAACTGAACTGTTGCCTCTTTGCTGTTCCTTTTCAACTAAATGTATCAAATTCTCAATCACTTCTTGTTTATTGCTTGATGGAAGAAGCGTTGTAACCATCGTTGTAGTTTTAATCAATTGGTTATTTCCACTTTGAGACAGAGGATTCTCCTCGGCTCGATTGTTCGCATTACACAAAACCAAAGGTGTTCTACCTTGAACCTTTGAACTCATACCACAAAAATTGCCGTATCCTTCATTCAATATAACTGTAACAATGTGTCATGCCAGTTAGCATAATACGCCAATATTTAAACAGAAACTCCTGGACTATTGCTGTTAAATTGTCAAGTTAATAGATATAGGTCATTTTATAGGGATACGAATATTCACAAACCGCATTTATCAATTAGCAAAAAAGACCACTAGAGTCTTTTATTGATGTTAACTTTATATTCCCCACGTTTCTACTGATGCTAATATGTTTTACTCATGATGAAATTGAGCCTGATAAGCAAAAGGTTCAATGGGCATTTGTTTTTGTGTAATTCATATTTATTGCAACTTTTGGTAAATAAATCGAATAATATAAACCCATTATTAAATATTTCTGAGATTTTGCACAATTATCAACCACAAATAGTTTTACAAGAATAAATTCATACAATTAATCTAATAATACAATACATGAGAACGAATGACATAAGTCGTTCTCAAAGCAGTAAAGTCATCAAGTAGCTCTATATTTAAGAATCAAGGATGCTAATATCTTAACAAGATCCTCGTTTGCTGAGCTTTCAAGGAGAATATTCTTTGTCCTTTCGTCCAAAACACCATCAATGCTAACAACTTTCAAACGATGATCAAACCTTATGATCATTGATCGATTATCAATATTGACTGCCAACTCAAAACCACGTTTATTTACTGGTTTTAAGGTCAAATAATTAATATCAAGATACTTTGCAATGATTTGGTTCATCTCTATACACCACTTGGCGTACTTTTGGTTGGGATCAGAATAACCGTCGTCTACTTTGCCATTGTGAGAACTTTCGCCTCTTTCGGCAATTTTCTTTAATTCTTGCAACTTTTCTGCGGATTCCTCCAAAACCTGCTGCTGGTTCAAGTTGGTTTGTTGTACCTCTTCAATCTTTTTTGATATTTCATCCAAGGAACGTAGCTTATTCGTAATTTCATTGTTCGTACCTGTCACAATATCCTCAAAATTGGCTTCGTCATCGAGTTCACTGTCTACCAAACTGGAGATAAGTTGCCTGTTTTGAGTATTCTCTTCTTCTTCATCCAAAATAGTATTGATTTCATTTTCGAGATCATTTATCTCACCAAGAAGAAAGTTTGTCTGATCTAATCTGGCTCTGGTCTTGTCAAATAACTCAATATTATCCAGTACCAACAAATCCAACAGTTCGATTTGACTTCTCATTTCACTTTTGAGTTGTTTGAACTTTTCTTTCTTCTCTGTGGTCTCTCTTTCAATTGCTTCCAAATCATCACTTCCTAGGTCTTCTGATGATATTTCTGATATCTTTCGGAGAAACTTATCTCGGGTTTCCTGTTCTAAATAGATAAACTTTAGTTTTGAGAATAGTTGTTTTTGATAACTGAATTCCTCATGGATGTGGCGAGGATTTTCTAGTTTGACATTGGACTCTGTAAATTCCTTCTCCGCAGTAGTAAATGAATACTCTAGATGTATTAGGGAAAGTAATCGTTTTAATTCAGCACTCATAGTTAAGTGCCATACACGTTATTTGTTTTGAATCGCGACTAAATTTTTTGTCTCTTATAATATTACAATTTTTTTGTCATTTTACACATGTGTTTCTTTAATTATTATACAATCACTGTTGGTCTCTAGGCTGAATTAAACAACTCAACTTCCAGGCACGGTCCTCCTCAGTACGGTTCAATTGGTCAATCTTCCAAAGCTCTAAAAGAACAAGTTCTTGTAAGGCTGGAACGGATATTATCGTATAGTCATCTTCAAGATTCTTGGGACCAGATAAGAAAAGCAAACTAGTTCTCTTGATTTCCTTTTGGCGTGTGTTTGTGTATGGAATCTGTAAGCTTTCAATATCGGCAATAATTCGCGTTAACTTCAAGTGTTTATCAATGTTGATCAACTTCTGGTTCAAGAACGTGTTGGCCTTTCTGAAATTTGAATTGCCTTCCGTCACAAATGTCAAATCCTGTAAGAATAAGGAGAAATAAGGAACAATTGGTATTCCAGAGTCGTTCGATACCAAGAAGTTTCTCATCTTAGCACGATAAACACTATAGTTTTTGTCGGGATGAACTATGCCCGATAGATATTCGTACAACTCGCTGTACTTTTCAGATAAATCTCCCCAGACCTTTTCCAAACGAGTCACCAAGTGCGACTGTAAAGCAGTGATGATCGCAGCTAACGAGTTAAAGTTTCTCAAGTATAAGCACGAAATGGCAACCTTTAACCATGTCTTGACCATGTTAACTCTCATCTTTTGATTAATCTTGGGTTGTAATACTGTTTCTAAAACGTAACCTGACAAACAGTTTGTAAACAATAAAGACTGTCTAATGTTAGGAGCCAAGTTTAAATGAGCTCGTTTTGCACTAAAGTTCTCATTTAATAACTCTTCAGGTTTGATAGCACAGAATATTTGCGACTCAATTAATGTCAACTGTTTTGCTATCTCAAGGCCGTTGAAATCAAGCAAGTTAGGACGGTAATTTGATAATACCCAGCTTTGTTCACAAATAGCATACCAGTTGGGCAAAATATATGAAAGCTCTAAAGGAATATATCCCTTGGCGTCAATGTATTTCTGCTCACACCAGCTGTTACCCAAAATGGCTCTGTATGTTAAATTAACTTTTTCAATAGTTTGAGCTTGATGTTTTGTTAACAACGAACTTGACGATGAGGTTTGATTCCCAACACCCAAAGGCATAGGCAAGGTTATAGACTTCATACTACTCGTAACTGTGGACGAGTTTGTGTTGATTTTAGCCAACTCATATCCATCGACGACAGAATAACGTGATGTCAAACCAGAATCTGTACTCATGAGCGAGTTTTTCTTTATGCTTCTTGGAATTGTGATCTTTCTCGTTATTAATTGTTTGTAACTAGTGACAACTTTGCTCTTGGCTTGGTTCTCGATAAGTGGCTTCGTTGACAATTTTGCAGCTACTTCGATCAATTTCATGGCGTCATAAGGCAAATAAAGAGACACACCCTCGTTGAAAAAGTTAATTAAGGTTGTTAATAAACTGTAATCCTGTTGTTGGTTCCAATAAGACTCCATCCAAATTTGGAACATTTTCACAATCAAACGTCTTCTGTTCTTCAATCTTATCTCTGCAGTAACATCACCCTTGGATTGATTTTCAACTGACTTATTTGAAATATCAAATCTGCTAATAAGCTCTTCTATTAAATCGATCCCATTGGCGAATCCCTTAAAACAGATGAAAAATGTTGAAACAAAGAAATACTCAGGAGGTGAGTTTTCGTTAGTAAGTGTGAACACCAAACCCTTGAACGAAGCTCCTAACAAGTTCCCATTACTATCAACAAGTAACTCATCCTTCATATCGCCACTAGCAGTGCCCTGGCCATCGATGGTCGTAGTGAAAGGTTCAAATTCAACATTTGAAATGGAAAATGGTGAGTTTCCATCTATTTCCCCCAACAAGACATCATGCATCACCGTAGCACCACCAGTAGTCAAACCTAAATTGCCGGTTTGGCCAGATCTCATTATGGAATATCGGTTTGTTCTCAGGCGGTTGTCGGGTTTCAAGGCAGACAAGTCCTTGTGCTTGAGAGAGACTTTGGCTATACCCAATGTACTTCTCTTTATGAAGTCCTCTGGGTCTATCCTCATTCGAGAGTAGTCAGGATAAGATCTTTCAGAGTTCAACGTAAAGTCACCCGTAATTTCAAGTAATTTTCGAATAGATGAAATAGTCGCGCCAAGTGATTTTATCATTTTCGCAGCAATTTGGATTAAATCTCCACCTTCCTGAGTATAGTAATAGTCTTGAGGAATGCCATTGATATTTGGTGAAGGATAGTTATGCGGATTCTTTTTCTCATCTGAGGATTCATTGTAAGTTCTCACTACCAAATTTTTTACTCCTGAAACAAGGTCACTCACCAAAGAAAGCAAAACATCCAAAGATCCATCCAAATCCCCAGGTTTTTCTGAAGAAAAATCAGATCCTGTTCTAGAAATAAATAAAAGTTCGCGAAGTAACAATATAACTTGATGTGTTAATGATTCCAAAATGTCACATCCAACTGGATTATGTTCAATCAAATCCAACCTTCCGATTATCAAACCCAAATAAGAATACAAGAGACCATTAATTTCCGTAATTCTTTGCTTGGCCAAGGGAGGTTTCGCTAAAAGTGGATAATTATTCATGTCGCTCTGTAATTTCTTCTCATTCTCTCTCTTAATGATTTCCTTACTTTCAGTGGACCAAACTTGCAAGAAGGCAACCGCTTTCCGCGAGACTTGATATATCATCAATGTCAAGATCTCAATCTTATTAAAGTTGGACGTTCCCTTGAATTCGTTGGCCTTAACCATCAAGTTATACCAATCTGCCAACAATGATTTACGAGTCTTTCTCACAATAGGTCTCTTCGTAACAATCTCATTAGAACGTGATAAACAATCTGTTTGTTGTAACAATAATCTGACACCATCTCTGATGGAATTAATCACTCGAATCGAAAAGGTGTACTTATCACGACGTGTTTTGTGACTCAAGGGATTCATAAGAAATTTGCCACAAGCATGGAACAATGGAATAAGATAGTGACTATTGGGGATTCTACCTTCACTTTCCAACTCATCCTCCTCATAACTGTCATTCGCAGGGTCCTCGTCCTCAGTTACTGCAATCGCAAAATAGTTCATGGGAATCCAACCTCTCTGTAAGGAGTCAATAAGAGTAACTTCACCCCAACCAGAAACATCAATAGTATGAACAAAAGCCAAGTCATCCTTTTCAAAGGACAAGCATATAGATGCATCTGCTTCAGATTGTAAAGAGGAAGCCCCGAAGGGATGCAACGCACGAATAAATAACGACGATAAGTCTTCATCATCATCCAAAATATTTGAAGATATTGAATCCCGTATTGCCTTAATCGGGGAAGAACTCTCCAGAAGGGCATCGCTTGTGACCTTGATGGGTGACGAGGTCTCAACAATAGGCTCACTATAATTCTCGTCGAAAGTAGAATCAGCCGATTGGTTTCTTGGGTCAAGAGAGGAATCTGTAACGGAGATATTCAAACCTTTAGGATACTTTTGAGATAAGTTCAATTTACCAGCAATGAACATATCATTCTTCTCCTTTTCACTGATGTCTCTGGAAGGTGATAACTGTTCAAACTTGTTGACTAAATCTCTTCTAATAGGCACATCATCAGAGAATTTTTGCTTTGTTGGAGAGAGTCTTGAGCCTTTAATTTGGTATGAATTAGTTCCTTCAGAAGCTACCGAGTAGGAACTGGCTTTGAAAGTAGAATGGAATACACCAGGAAGATGTGAAGGAGGATCATCGGTGTTCAGCTCACTGTTGTGACTTATTACACTCGAACGGTTGCTGACAGTACTAACAACGGAGCTTGTATCTTGATGTAATACTGAAGATTCTGCTTCATTTATGTTTTGTTTCGATTGGGCTCTTGAATCATATTCATCTTCGTCATCGGCATCAAACTTTTCATGAATCTTTTTATAATATAAACTAGTCCTTGGTGTTTTACTTGATGATGAGTTTGATTTATTATTGGCATCATTGTTCACTTTTTCGACATTTTGCTGAAAAGAGGTCAAAAACAGGTAGGAGTCACCCGATGCTCGAGAATGTTGCAATGTAGCAGAGAGTCTTCGGAACTTGGACGAGAGTTCTTGTTGTGGTAATTGAGGAGAGTGTCCCTGGTTATTTGTGGGGGATGTTTCAGGAACGAGGTTATTGTTGCTAGGAACCGCAAGGTTGTGATCCACCTTGTTGTCAAACACTTTACCGTTTTTGACGATTGGAGTTGTGTCGTCTAGTTCGTCAGCACCGTAATGTGCATGTGAATCTAATTTCGGGGTTTTGTCAGCATCGAATGGATTGTTTGCATGATGTTGGCCTGAGTATGTGTATTCCTCAAGGCTTTCAGTTGATGTATTTCTTATGAGGGATTGATTGATCGAAGAGAAGCTGTGTGGTTCAAACAGGTCATTGCTGCCTGCTGTTCGGAAGGAATCAAACGTTTGGGCAGATGATTCGCTTGCTAGCCGGTTTTGGCGAGTAGAAGTATCAAAGCTGTGATAAGTCGATTGGCTGGGGTTGTGCGAATGATAACCTCTTGGTTCTTCTTCTTCGTCTATCCCCTCCATCACTTCTTGCGACAGAGTGTTTCTGTTGAACCCAAACTCGGATTCAAGAGGGGAGTACACACTAGAAGATGTACTGAAATGTGACGCATTCGCTGCTGGGGCTTGGTACATTGTAATCCAGTGCCTATTTGTAGTAATAATTGGATGTTACGCGTCCTTATATTGTCAGTTCTGTTTGGAATTAGGTTTTATTGATGACTTTCTTAGAGTTACCGGTTAGGTGTCGTCTTGGGATAAATTGAATCAGCAAAACTGCAGTAGCAGAAAAATAAAAAAAAAGAAAAATCTCATAACGCGTCAAGGGCGCGTTCCCATATGAAACCCAGTTACAGTACATCCTCACTAAACAGAACCCTGTTTTGAAGCAAAGTATGAAACACGGAGAGAAAGAAGGGCTTTTTTTTAGTGACGTTGAACATTGGGTTCCTACACCATTGACCTGTTCAATTTATTCGTCCCTTGAACTTTTACGCGAAATGGATAACCGACACCAGTTCCAAAATTGGAAATGTGTCTTGACGCTAGGTGGCTGCGAACAAGGAAACAAAAAAAAATAATCTAAAAAACACTAGTGAAGGATGCGAGGTTCGAACTCGCGCGGACGTTCGTCCAGCAGATCTTAAGTCTGCCGCCTTAGACCACTCGGCCAACCCTCCATAAAGTACAAGGTAGCTTTTGCAATCTATTCGATATATTCAATTAATGTATACGAACCATAAATATTCAAATCTTCTAATTGTTATACATTATTGTCAAGAAACCATTGTTTATTGCCTCTAAAATTCTTATTTGTTAACACAAAGTACAACATTATGATGTATTCCACATGCTGTAGCTGCAAGCCGGCGGTTGTGCTACAGGATGGACCTTTGCAGAGACCAGAGATAAGCCCAGTACTTCATGACTCCTAATGAACGAAATTAATTTAAACACAACTTTTTGTCACAACTCCATTTAGGTTTTATCGAATACATTGTTAAAAGGTTTATCCAAATCAAGACACATCCCACTCATGGGAGTGAAAAAAATTACTCCCCTCAATTGTCCAAGATTTTTAGGTGGTGCGTATCCGTCGCTATCAGTGACACAGATCTGTATACATGACTTGCATTATCTATACACAGTACTTGGTAGTACCAAAAAAAAAAGGGTGGTAACAATCCCTCCGTTTATTCTCAGATATCAGACATACTTATTGTTTCTAACTCTGGCTGTATAACAATACTGACCATGATGTCTGCAAGTACAAAATCTAAACCTCCCCACACAAGTACAGTCAATAAGAAGGGCCAGGAAGAGAGTTCTCGCACAGTTTTAAACCATTGCCGCCAAACCTCTTATCTAGAACACACCCCACCGCCCCAAACGGAGTCCCAAGAAATGATATCACAACAAGCTTATGAAACTTCCTTAAAAAAACTATTGAGCTCCCATCTGTCAATTTATAACGCGTTAAATAATCCAGACTTAGACGTGTCTATGACAATCACCCCGCCACGATTTACTCCCGAATTAATGGAACCCAGCGCCACTTTTTCGGCGTGGCAATCGATAAGCACCGATTCCATAATCCAGTCTCTAAAAAAGCAGACAGTGACTCCCATTGCCAAAACAACATCGATTCTTTCGATGTCAACGGACGATGAAATTGTCAAGGACTCCACAATTATCATTCCATCTCCGAAACCAACTGATGTCATGGTCTTTGAGACAGATGAAGAAGGTGATCCCGATGAACACCAAGAGATCCTTAAACCCAGCTCTTTTATAATGCCAAGATTATCAGTTTCTGACAATGCTATTCACAATGAAGGTCCATTAAAAATCACAATTTTAACTTCCCAAAATACATACAAATTCGACACGAACCAACTAATTGACAACATCGAAACTGGCTTACATAGTAGCTCTATTGTTATTCGTCACGTCAGTTTGCTGTCAAAACCATTACTTAGTGACTCGCACGAATTTGACGAAGTTATAGTTCAGAATTCCGATTTGATTTTTATAATCAATGATGGCTCTTCATTATTTGTGGATTACTTGAATGACATCTTTTCAGAGACTCATGAAGATGATATTCCCAAGTTGACAATTATTAATATTATGACAGTCAACTATTTTATTAATTTACTTGACTTGATTAATAACTTGGACCCATACCAAATTTGGAAGGCATCTTCACTAAAGGAAGAGAAGTTAGTCGACAGGTTCAAGAGTTTTATTGAAATAGAGTTGGTCCAACAAGATAAATGCACACAACTAATGGAAAAGAACAAGAGTTTATCACTTGCTCCTCACAGAAACCTTGATAGATCCAGAACGTTATACTCGGCATTTATCTCTAAGGATAAACCAGACTACAAAAATATTGAAAGACAATTTAAATCAGAGTTGTTGATTTCCAGTACTTATACTGATCCACTTCTGATATCTAAAGGTTGTTCTTGCTGGAATAAGATTCTTTCTGTTCTACATAAGTTGGGACCTTCTGATGGGAAAGATGATTTCTCAAGAGTTTGGTTGTTATGTAGTTTTTCATTGGGGATTAGCATGGGAGTGGGTATTGCAAGCGGGCTTGCATCTATTATCGGATATTGTATGTGTAATTGGTTTCCGGTCACTAAAGTGACGCCTCCACCAGAGGTTCTAAAACCAGAACCATGGGGGGTTAGTGGCATTATTTCAGAAGAGTTGTCTATTATGTTTGAGAGAATGTCCTATGTTTCTCGTGACTACGTGGACCTGCTTAGAAGTGTCGGTGGAATTGCTATTGAAGGTTTTGAGAAATTGGTTGGGATTTTAATTTGCTACTGTTTTTGAATGGCTCTAGACTGAGTCAATCTACTGTTGTTTCTTTCCTGGTTTGGATAATATAAATTTTATGTACAAGTAACCATGTCTAGCTCACCATGAAGCTGACATTTTGATAAAAGTCCAACATGGGATTCTCTCCCTTCTTTGTTGTTGTGGCTTCAGTATCCGACCATTGCTGGAGGAACTCGCGGTGGGACTCAACACGGGGAACCTTCCCGGTCACTTGCTTGTACAAGTCGCTGGCTACTCCGAAATCTGTAGGGAACATAATATCAAAGTAACCTTGGTATGTCATATAAGTGCTTACATCAATCATTTTGTCTTGCAACACCGTCTGTACAACAGGCCCGTTGTAGTATCCTGGGATGGTTTTCGGCAAGTAGTGAAAATCCGAACTGATGAGTGAATGATTGGGAAATCTGTGCTTCAAAATTTGGAAAAACTGGAGAAGACGAGTAGGGATAAATTCTCCAGGAGTCAAATTGTCTTTGAATGGAAACACAGAGTTTTTCCATCTGAGCATAGCTGAAGAATGGTGCAATGGGTGGATTTTGTCCTTGTTAGTAAGGAATGGAACAGTGCTCTTGAATGTTTCGTATCTTCCCAGCATTGAGCTGGTGTGTTTCAAGACGGAATAGTCTCCGTTCTCTCTCAACTGCAACAAAGCGTTCGAGTAGTAACTTAACTCAGGAGTGAAGAATTCATAGAAATCACCATGCCCATCAATAAGCACCTGTCCTTCGTATGGTTCACCAGTAATGTTGTCATATCTGATTAAGTCATGGGCGAAATTGTCAAAGACCTCAAGAGCAATAAAGAAGCATGGTTCATTAACTACTTTGTCCCATTTGAATATAGATTTGTTGATGATTTCCAACTTGTTGGAGTCTAATCCTTGCAGCACTAACTTAGACTTGAGAGCACTCGAAAACTGTTTCTCTGCCAACTGACTGGAAATTTCAATAATCTTATACTGAGTTCTGGAATAGACATCAGGTTGATTTTCTTTAATGTAGTTTAAGATATTACACATAAGTGTACCATTTCCTCCACCCATTTCATAAATGATCAAATCTTCATAAGGGAAACTGCCATTGAGTTTGTAGTTCACCAAGAGGTATCTTGCCAATGCTTCTCCATAGTATGGCTGGAAGAGTTCTGTGGGTGTGTGCCAAAGTTGTAAGGATCTCTTACTCTTTCTGAACTGACCGGTGGTAACCAACTGGGCCTCATCTTTTTGGATCTTCTTGGCTCGTTTGGCAAACTTGGACTGTTCCTTCTCAAACATCATATCGTTCACTTGTTGCTTAGTTTTGTTGATCTTAGGATCAATTTCGTCATATTTGGCATATGCTCTCTGCCAACTATCCATAAAATCATCTATGTCGTTGATATTGTTGTAATCAAACGGTTTTTCTTGATGAAAGATTTCAACTTCTTGCGAAAAGTAGCCATAATATGGATTATACAAGGAATCTTCAATAAAATCGGATGTTAACATCTTGACTTTCTTAGGCCGGTGCTTTGATCTCGCTAATGTACTTGAATTTGTTTGTGGATATTCGTTGAAAACTTCTTGGGGAGCCTTGGTATCGAAGGGATAGTTGGTTGAATATCTGTAGATAAATTGGATCAAATTAAAACTATCATCTTCTCTTCCTTTTTGAAATGGATGTGGTTTTGATGCATAGTTTATGTTATCATTGTTGGTTCTAGTCACTAGAGACCGGGACTTTTCGTTTGACGCAGAGACCTTGAACGCAAATGTATCGGGACGAATCGAGTATTCGTGATGGAATGATTCTTCTTTTGATCTATTTGCTTTTTGGAGATCCTTTGATGCCTCTTTGAAGTTCTTGAAGAGCGTTCGGATGTGCCGCGGTTGAGTCGTAGCTCGAATAGGTTTCAATAACATGATGATTTTTTCAACCACTCAAAAATACATTAATCAATTGGTTAATGCTTTAGTTATTAAAATCCAGATGATGACTGCCACTGAAAAAACTACTACTGAATAAAATCTCGAGTTACTTCTCTGACTATTACTAGATGCAATTCTCAATCTTGATTTCATTTATTAACACCCATCTTGTTCTTATTTTTTATACATCACTAAATTCTTCCATACACTCTATCACTGTCTTGATATTATCAATGACACTGCTAACTGCCACTCTGATAACACGATCACTGACTCCCCGGAAACTACACACAAAGGCATTGTCTTTAGTTGAAAAGTCGACCTGTAACTCATCGGCTTTGAGAATAGGATCAGGAATAAACGTTTTCCGTGCAATGTTGGCCTGCTCTGCCGTTTCAAATGGAATATTCAACGTTAACGCATACGGTAAAGCCATTATCGGTGTTCAGACACCAGTGTTATAGCGTTTTGGTACTAGAAGAAGACGTAGGTTATTAGGTTACGGACACGACCTTGAGCCTCGTCACGTTTCGCGCAACATGGGATCAGAAGGCACAAAATAGACGTACTAACAAGATTGAGTCTACATTCAATTCCATTGAACACAAAACATCCATTGTTGATACTTTCTTCAATCAGCAAACATTACAATTATCAAACCATATCTAGAAACTTAAAAACACAAGTTAATTCTCCAAATCTTTTTTTAAATTTTGCCAAGTCTGACCTTTTACTTTTGCAACAAGCAATAAAACCCACTACATCAAAATTATAAACTGAAAAGTATTGGCTATTGACAATTGTGTACCCGGCCAGTTGTTAAAGTGAATTGATAATTATTGAAGTCAAGAATTTTGTCTGTCAACTCCTTTATTAAAGTTGGCGATCATAGAATGTTTAGTTTTGCAGCTGTTTTAATGAAGCCAAGACAACAAATTTAAAAAATCCAGAGAAATGCTTCTAGTAGTTGTATCAATTATCTGTACTATGGATTTTATATCTTGACATCATTCCACCCATTAAACATATGCACTAAATCAAGATTATTCATAAAGTCGAATGCTGGTGTATTAAAACCACTTGGTACAAGATCCTCGCCAAACCCCATTATCTCAGATCCAGAATCCAGAGTAGTCTGCTTTACTAATGAACGAGGAGACGAGTCAAGATCATCTGAGACTAAGAGATTCAGGATTTGCATCTGTTTCAGATCTCGCAAATATTGAGGCTTGTACACCTCCTTAACCTTTCCAACTCCATAATCATGCATTGTATGTCGAAGATCGTCATCTTGTAATGGGGCCCGTTTCGTCTGCGAGATATTGATAAATAGTTTCTGGAGTTTGAGGCAGGTCTGACACCAGCCATCTCCCAACCCCCAGTACTTTTTCCATGAAATAAGCCACTCCATATTTTCGAGAGCCAACAACTTGTACTTTTGTTTGAGCACCTCAGCTTGCCATTCCGTTGCACTATTAGCAGTCTCCATTGATTCTTTCCTAAGGTATTTTGAAAGAATATCCGCCGGGAATGCTTGAATATAGAGGCTTGTCGCTGCTGTGGTAAATACTTGAAAACCAGTAAATGGTGCAATAACCATTTTGTTAATTGGCTTTAATATTCTTGGAATCGATGCTAATTCATCAAGATTTTCAAGGAGAACTCGAGTCTCTTGCTCCCACCAACCATCAGGACAAGACTCAGGCGAAACAAAAAAGTATTCACGGTTTAGAAATATTCGACACAAGTAAACCAAGCCATGAAAATATGCAAAGTCTGCAGCTGAACCACCAGCAATATGTGCTTCTATATTAAATGAGTTGAATTTAAGTTGAGGTGGTAAACTTTCCCTGAAAGTATCCAACTCTTTTGATAGCTTATAGTATTCGGAATTAGTTTGCCAAGGTGGTATTCTCTCTAGTTTCCCTCCCTTTTCCCCGACCCATTTGGCAATTTTGGCCCACGTTTCAAATAGAATGATCAAGAATCCAAAACATGAGGTTTCATATAATGCTTGTCTATTTTTGGTATCATAGATGTAATTGTGGGCCTCGGTAAAAGTAAGTGATTGCAGATTATAATTCCCAAACAAGTAATCCTTTTCCTGTGATGGGAGTTTAACTTTAATATCACTAAGTCTAATACATGATGATCGGTGTCTACCACTCGAATTGCACCGGTCCATCATATATACAGCCCAAATTGCTCTTCTTTTAGTCTCGACACATATGAAACAGGTAGATTTATCTAGTTCCATATCGTCTGGCTCAACCAAACCTTCTTCATCGCCCAATCCGAGAACAAGAGCCATTCTAGCAGCAATTCCCACATACAAGTAACTTCGTGAAACGTTACCTTCCCCCCACTCATGACTGCTGAGTATTACCAAAGCTTGAACACGTTGAATTGTTGGACTATCAAATACTTCTTTTAAGATACTTCTTGCATGCCATCCAAAGTAATTTGATGCATTTGAAGCAGCGTTATTGGTGTAATTATCAATGGTGGTTGGAATACTTTTTGCTTCAAAATTAGGCTCAAAAATTTCTGGGTTAGATTCGTCAAACGTGCCGTATATTTTCGGCATTATTGGATGGAGGCGGGCACATAGTGCTAGCACTGCTAGAAGAACTACTGGGTCTGGGTATTTGAGTGAGCTTGAAAAGTTGGCCTCAAAATACTTTTTGTAATAGTCTTCGAAATAAGTGTTTGGGTTGAAGTTAGAAGATCTGAGAAATGAAAGAAAGGATGGCTTGTGGAGAATGGGAAATATTCCCTTATACTGGTTGTCAAAATAGATTTCACACACTTCAATTATCAAATCTTTATCAGGAAGAATGAGAGAATGTGAGCTTTGAGGTGGTCGTGGTGGAGCTGGTGGTGGTGTGCCTTTCTTTATAGAGTACTGGCGTTTTACTGTAGAGGTTGGAATATCTTGGACATTTCCTGAAGTTAGGTAATTTTTAAGGCTTCTCTTCTTCAATTGTGACTTTTTAAGTGTATATGAACAAGGTAAATCAAGTAAAGTACATCGATGACATTTTGTACTGTCATTATTATTCATGCATTTGAGTTTGCTATCGCGACACAAGTTGCATGCCACACTAGCTCTGGTTGGTTTGTCTTGTAACAGCATTAACAATGTTTATTAGATCATGATGGTAGAATATTGAAAACCACAGTTTGATTGCAAAATTCAGACAATCC